>VZQC01003743.1:512767-684502 GCA_009823505.1 Rhizomys pruinosus | reverse complement strand
TTAACTTAAAAGTTAAGATTGCTTCCCAAGTTAATCACTATAGTCACCCAAAACAACATGGGTGAATTTTGATCCACCCTATAGTTAATGTATAACTACAACTGTCTTCTGGAGACTCATGGGTTAAAAAAACAAAGGGGGGGGTACAGATAAAATGAAACCTTTTCGTCAAAAACCAGTAGGATCGAAAGGTTATTCCTGGACAAACAGTCAGCCCATGAAAGGAAACAGCCAGAATTGACCAGAGTCCAAGACAACAGCTCCAGAGAGAGTGGACTGTTTTGCTTCTCATCCACCTGTGCTCCTTTTCTAAGCCTAGAGAACAATCTGCGCAAGAGGGGGCGTGGTAGAATGTAAGGGCTGCGATTGGGATGAATGGTGAAACTACAGCAATGTAGTCTGGACACTCATTTGATCAACTTGATTGAACATACAACCCCTCACCTCCCGCTGGAAGGTGGGGCTGTGGGGGTTTGGGCACAACAGCCTGCAATTGGTTTTACATGAAGGTTGCTTGTACTCATGGATTATCACTTATAGCTAAAAAATGAAAAAAAAACTGAGAGAAAGATGCAGGACAGTTATGACAGAATGCAAGATCTGGGATGGGGTGGAGGGGGAAGGGAAAGGGAAATATGCCTGAACTGAATTGGAAAATGATGTATGAAATGCACAAAGCATCAATTAAAAAATGTTAAAAAAAAAAAAAAAGGAACTGAATACCTTGGTCACCCAGGGTTTACCAAGCTGAGTAAATAAGCTCTCTTGATGGCAGAGAAAAGTGGCCCATGGAAGAAAAAGGGAGAGCTGTGGCTATGGTAGGAAGTACATACAGATGATAGTCTGCTCCTGTCACAATGAACATCAGGTAAGATCAGCACGTACCATACGAGATAGGTACACATAGTGTTTGCCGTAAAACCACTGTAGTCACATAAGGAGTGAAAAGCACTCTCCTTGATTTCCACTAACCCAGATCAAAGGGCCTTCTATTTATGAGCTCAATCATTAAAATAACAAGCAGAAAGATATCTAGAAGACTGGATCCCAGAATTCAAGTTGCTAGTCCCCAATAGCGGCACACTGTCTTCAAGGATGGTAAGTTCTTGCAGAGCTGCACCAGACTGCCTCCTTCCCTCAAAGCAACTATGTCTAGCTCCCTCTGACAAATACATCCTATCTCTTGCCACACATGAATAGTCTACCAAGTTGTTGCCAGATCCCAGAATTCAAATTGCTGATCCCTAATAACCTAGTTCTTTATATGTTATATGATTTGGGGGCAGTAACTTAATCACTTTGTGCCTTGATTTCTTCATCTATAAAGCAGAGATAATAAAAGAATTAAATATACAGGATTATTAGGATTGAATGAGTTAATATATATACTATGCCTGGCACCTAAGACAACACGATGTAAATATTAGTTTGATTTTATCATCATTAGACATAACAGATTGAGTTCACACACAGGTAATTTTCTCTCCTTTCAGCTTGCTCTAATGAAGCGGCCTTGCATTTCAGAGCTCCTCCACAATGCTCCAACTGTTCAATTGTCCCAATCTACAATGAGAGTCAGCGCATAACACAATACTAAGATCTGATTGCACAGATTGCATAAGTAGGTGGAGTCCCACAGCCTCCTTTAAAGTCTGTGTAATTAGCCAAACCTAGAAGAATCTTTTCTGATGTTTCCCAACACCATAAAACCGGAAGACAGTTTTGCCAAGCTAGGACTAGAGCTACTTGCCACTGATAGAAATCCATCTTTTGGGGGCTGGAGAGATGGCTCAGTAGTTAAGAGTGTCAACTGCTCTTGCAGAGGACCCAGGTTCGATTCCCATCACCCACACGGCAGATAAGAACCGTCTTTAAGCCAGTTGTGGTGGCGCATGCCTTTAGTCCTAGCACTTGCAAGGCAGAAGCAGGCAGATGTCTGTGAGTTCAAGGCCAGCCTGATCTACAGAGTGAGTTCAAGGCCAGCTGGGGCTATAGGGAGACCCTGTCTCAAAAAAAAGAAAAGAAAAAAGAAAGAAAGAAAGAAAGAAAGAAAGAAAGAAAGAAAGAAAGAAAGAAAGAAAGAAAGAAAGAAAGAAATGTCCACCTTTGGACATGGCATTCTTCTCCCAGCTTCCAAGGTAAACAAAACTAGAATTTTTCCTGAAGCTTCTCCAAAGAGCATGAGAGACCATTGTTCTGCACCTGTCAGATTAAACTACAGACATGTTTTCTGTGCAGTTTATAAAAGTTTAGGAGCATCTGTGTTAGGAAAAGCTAGCTTCATCGGTTTGGCTACTTGCCACTGAAGTCTGGATACCTCTGTTTCTGGACGTTTCTGGGTTCCTTGATGTGGATAACTGAGTATGCAACTTATCTATAAACAGGCAGCCATGCTATGACTATCTCTCCTCTAGACTTCTACTTCTGAGAATTTGCCAGAAGCACAAGGTTGCATGGAGTCCCTTCAGGTCACAGTGAAAATGCACACCTCTGGTTGCTCTGTGCAGAAGCCACTGGTATAAAGACGCCATAGGACCCCTCAGACTGCCCTTGGCCTCAGCCTTCCTTTCCCCTAATTACAAACCACAAATCACTCCACCTCCTCTGGTACAGAACAAATTGACCTCTACTCCCCCCTTGTGGACCATTAGAGTATGCTGGGTGAGACTGAAATAGCCATGGGGGCCCTCAAGACTTATTAAATCAAACACCTCTCAAGACCCTTCCATGTTCTAATTCAACATGCTGATTATGTAGGGCTAGAAAATAATTTACCCCCATGTGGAGCTGGTAGTTTTTATCCTTTTTCTTCTGGGTTGTTCACCTATTATTCAAAGGTAGCATTCGTTATCATAATTGCCTGGTTACTTGTCTGTCTCCCTGAATAGACTATGAACCCCAGAAACCCAATAATGCTAAGTGATTTTCTGGAGGCCACATAATCAAGAGAGACTCCCAATATAGAAATCAGGTTTCATTCTGCACGGTCCGTTGTCTGTTCATTAGCAGCAGTGTTGTGTTCTGAAATCTCTTTCTCAGAAGGAGCATTGAGATAGTCACACACGGGGCTCAGAGGACTTGGGATTCTGCTCAGTTCAGTTGTGCATCTTGCCAACCTCAGAGCGGTTCTCATCTGAACAGCAGTTTCTTTGAATGATTGCTAAGGTCTGGTCCATCTATAACATGCTCGGGATTGAAATTAAGGAGATAGTGATTCATTTATGCGGAGGAGCGCATTCATTCATTCAACAAATATATATTCATTTAACAGTAATTTATATATTACCTACTACATGGCAGATTAGTTGCCATGTTTGTGGGTTGATACAGTTAAAAAGAATACAATGGACCTGCCCACCAAGAATTCACTACCATCCTCGTAGTGCCATTGGGCCATATCCTTCTTCAATTGTCCTGGTAAACAGAGTGAAAGGCCTTTCATCAGCACACTATTTTTAAGGAATTACCTCCTGGATAAGTATATATGAATTTGCTCCCAGAATGCTAGAATACTAATAAAAATGCCACTCTCAAAATTAGCATCCCTCAAATTCTTAAAGTAAACAAAAATAAATAAGCAGCAGCCCCACAGCTTGAGCAAGTCCAGCACAGGTGTCCCCTTCGTGTTAATATGCAGTTTCCCCGAACAAGCCATTGTTGCTTTCTCCTGCCAAGATGCCAACAGGAATGTCCAATTAGTGCCAATTTGTTTCTCGTAACATGGGCACCTGTCACCAAAAAGCCTGATAAAAATAACCAACTCAGTCACTGTGGATCCAAACAGGGCTCCAACTAATCACCTAGAGGTAAATAGGAAGCCTTCAAATCCCACTGCAGAGCCTCGAGGGGAACCAGGCCCTCTGCCTGTGGACAAATTTATGGTATATTTCTGACTGATGGCAAGATACCAACTGGCAATTGATTTTTTTTTTTCTTTAAATCCAAGTTATCAGCCCTTCCTTCCAGCCAGCTGCGGGCTTCCCCCTGGCACTTCAAGACTCATAGTGATAATGGATTATCTTTTCTTTTAATAGCAATCCACTTTTCACTGAGTCGGAATGAAAGTTGCAGGAGGAGAACAGATTCCACCAAGAAGTCTTTTAACACTCTTCAGGAAACACCTCTAGTTTAAGCATTTAAAAAAAATAACCTTTAAAACCTAACCAGGATTCTGCTGCGTGGTTGAACCAGCCACCAGGTCTGTGCCAGTTACATCTGAATTAGCTCCGCTTGACAATCACTTTCAAACCCTGCTCTGCTTCTTGCCAGCAGTTCTGCTCCCTGGGTGCGCAGTGGTACGGGGCAGATGCCTTCGAAGGAGCTATCGGACCGAGATTAGGAACACGTAATATACAATAAGTAAATGAACAGGCAAGACATTTTTACAAAATCACCAAGGCAAGAAAATCAGCATGTCTTTCTCTTCAACAGTGGGCCCTTCTAGCCTAGTGCTTTACCGGGAACAGAAATGCCTAGAATCTAAATCGGCCACAGGAGGGGTTTCTTTGCCTCCTCCCAGTGCTGTGAGCTGAATGGTAGATTGCATCACCTCCATTGTAAGGCTGCTCTCATTATGAAAAACCAAACACAGAGCCCGGCTCCTTACTGGAGTATTAATAATGAAAATGGATTATGTGCATCCTGTTTGCTAAGCAATTATCCCAAGGCAAGGACTGAGTCCAGATTTTTTGCCTCACTGCCTGAGTGGCAGGCATGAATAGATAGACAGGTATTTGCATGCAGTGTCTCTGACCTGGAGAAAATGTCAGCTTGGGAGACAACAGTAAAGCTGCAGATGCGGGGGTTTGGCCTACTATTCTTGGAAAAGGCAAAGAAAGGACGAAAGTGTTAGGCTTTGCCCTGACTGTTTAAGGACAGCCTTCGGAGTCAAGGCACCATCAGTTTTAACTTTGCCTGCCTTAAGTTTTTCATTAACTGGAAGTGACTCCTGCTCCTACTCTCCCAAGGAGATGAAACGAGTTTTATCTTGGTAACAGGGAGTGATGCTCTGCCAGATGTTCCATAGACTTAGACCTGACCCGCTTAACCTATGTGCTTTTTAATGAGACCAGACATTTCTTCAATGCCTAGGATATGAGATTTTTTTTCTCCTCCTCATTCACTGCAAAGTGCTGCATGCCTCCACTGTTTGGTGCCCCTGCACTGATCCAGGGCTATACTTCCAGGCTGAAATGATCTCTGCATTAAATGCTGCAGGATTCTTTGAAGAAAGCCAGCATTAATAGCTATGTTGTCTCCAGTCTTCCTTGCCAAGAGTCCTCCCAGTTTCACATAAGGTGCCGTACTAAGAGATGGTGGAGAAATTTCATATGGACAAACCATGTTAGCCTCAGGACCAGAGAGAGAAGTGCTAGAATAGAGGCAGGAAATGGTGGGCACGTACACATTGCAGATGGCAGGGTCACTCACACGCTGATGGCAGCTTTGAAAATAACAAAACGGCCTCTAGAATCAAGGAATAGCGGTGATACACCGTGTAGGAAAATAGTACTGAACAATAAAAAAGATGATGACATATGCACAACATATAAACCTTTTATTATTCTAAGTGAAGGAAGCCAGATGGAAAATGATGAATTGTGGGGCTCCATGCTGGAAAATGCAACTAGAAGCCCCGAAAACTGACTGATGCATGGAGCTGATGGGGGGAATGGATTTAAAAGGATGACCAGTGAACCAAGTTTGCGTATAATTGTCACAGTTACAGCCACGAAACCCTCCATCCCTGGAAATTTCTCATTCCCAGGCAAACTCGGAGGTCATCATCCAGAAACTTTACCTGAAAGGGTCCCTAGGAACTTTAGGGGATAGCACCATGTTCTAGAACATTCACAGCACTGCAAACTTTATGTAACATGAATTCGGTGAAAGATTTGCCTGTCTCTCCACTGGACAGAGAGTGCTCTGTGCACAGGGTTCTATGTGCACCCTGCCATCACTCCTTCATCCCTAGCACTTTGTCTGACATAGCGTAAGTTACCAATGGCACCAAGTTCGCCTCAGGTGCCACCTGTCGCATCACTGCCAACACACCCATTAAACCATCCAATTGTCTCTAGCATAGCATTTTCTCCTTGGAAACTGTCGAATTAAGATGTTTTTTTTTCTCTCTTTCAGGTTGTGAGTTGATAGGCATGCTCTCAAGATGAGACAACTATATTAATTAGTGTTTTTTAATATGCTTAGTATAACAAGTTTCCAGGCAACTTACTTAAATAAAAATCCCTGGAACCATTCCTAGAGCTACCAAACCTGAACTCCTAAGCCTGGGGATCTGTATATTTCAAAAGTGTCTCAAGTGGTTCATTTTTAAAACTATTTTATTGATTATTTGAGAATTTCATACACTGTATTTATCATATGCAGAACCACACCCTACACCCAATCCTATTTTACTAACCTCCAACTTCATGGCCTCTACTGTTTTTCTTCTTTAAAGGCTTGTGTGTCCAAATGCTCTTGGCTGGGGGTCTATCCCTTGGAGTCTGGTCAACCTACCAGGTACCACACCCATTAAAGAAAACTACCCCCCTCCCAGCAGCTATCAATTGCCAATAGATGCTTATCTAGGGCTGGAGTTATACCCATCCACACTGGGTTTTCGTCTGGTTTAGACAAAACCCATGTGGGTTTTACTGTCACAAATGCTGTGAGTTCAAATGTACAACTCCCCTATTGTTTCCAGACCCCATGGTTTCCCTGTGTTCATCCAACCACCTCTGGCTCTTTTCACCTCCTCTTCTACAATGATTCCTAACCCTTGGAGGAGCAGGTGTAGTACAGGCATCTCATTCAGGGCTGAGAATTCCCCACTCTCTTCTTCTCTGCACATTGACCAGTTGGAGCAGTAAGAAGAAGCCTCTCTGGTGAGAGTTGAAAGATACACTAATCTATGGCTACAACAATAAGTCCTTAGGAGTCAGCTTAATACTATGCCCCCTTAGCAGAATAATAGCAGTATGCTCTCCCCTATTGTCTATGACTGTTTAGTCACAGGTTCTTGGACCCAAAACAGTGTCCCGCATGGGCTCCATCTTGTGAAGGCCTTAAATCCGAGCAGAAAGTGGTTGGTTACTCCCATGACAATTATGCCACTATTGCACTATGGGACATTTCTTGGTAGGCCAGTTTCTATTGTAGCTCCCAGGGTTTACAATGGGTAAGGTTGACAATTACTTTTCTCTTCCAGTAGCATGCATAGCACCTTCTAGCACTATGAAAGCTAGCCAGTAGAGAGGAAGCTTCAAGGTTAGTACCAGCTTCATTTCCCCCTTGTTTGTTCTACAACTCATGTATATAGTGTCTTCAGCAATCGAGTCATATTGTCAGGTTCTGGCATATAACCAAGAGCAATGGTAATAGCCAATATTGTTTGAGGGTCTATGGAAAATTCTTGGTCAACAACTCCAAAAGAGTTGTCCTGGCTTTGGGGGGCTTTTATTTATTTGCCTGTAGTAGATTTACTGAACTCCATTAAAGGGTAACTCCGTTTAAACTCTTTTTATCATATAGATGCATATATTTTAAGACGCTTCTATAGTGGTAGGCTTCCATACAACTTTTTCAAAAGGCCTTTAGTGTTAGTTATCCCCCACTTACCACCTCCTTTGTCCTGCCCTCCCATTTTCCACCCCCTTTAACCATTCCTATCCCATTAATCTCTTTCCCTCTTTTTTTTGTTAGTTTGTTTTTTAATCCAAGACAGTGTCTCCCTGTAGCCCCAGCTGTCCTTTTTTATATCACAGCATTCTCTCTCCCCTCCAATGAACACCTTCCTGAAGCCCCTTCCTAATTTCCTGGCCTCTATGGATTTTCCACAGGAATACACCTACCTAATCAAAGCTGGCATCCACTTATGAGAGAGAATATGCAAGGTTTGTCTTTTTGGGTCTGAGTTATCTTAACCCAGATTATTGTTCCATCCACTTACTTGTGAATTTCATCATTTTGTTTTTCTTAACAGCTGAATAATATTCTATTATACCAAACTTTCATTATCATTCATCTAGGTTGCTCCCATTTCCTGGCTGTTGTGAATAGAAAAATAATGAATTGTGTGGACAGTTATTTCTACAGTAGGATATAAAGTCTGTTGGGTTTATACCTGAGTGGTTTAGCTACATCTTGTGTCATATCTTTCCCAGCTTTTTAAGGAAACTCCATATTGATTCCCATAGTGGCTGCCCAAGTTTGTACTCCCACCAACAGTGAATAATAATTGCCACCGTCCCACAGCCTCACCAGCATTTGTCATTTTAGGTTTTTGGTTTTTTGTTTGTTTATTTGTTTGTTTGTTTGTTTAATCTTAGCCATTCTGACTAAGGTAAGATGAAATCTCAAAGTGGTTTTAATTTGCATTTCCCTGATGGCTAAAGATAAAAGTAGATTTAAAGATAAAAAATATTTCACAGTCATTTGCTTTTGTTCTTTTGAAGCCTCCCTGTTTAGTCCCTTTCCTCAGTTTTCAATTGGATTATTTTTCTAATGTTTATTTTTCTTGAGTGATTTGTACATTCTTGACACTAACCTTTTGTCAGATGTTTTCCCGTCCTATATGCTGCCTCATTACTCAAATAATGGTGTCCTTTGCTTTTCAGTTTCATGAGGTCCTATTTGTCATTTTTGGTCTTACTGTCTGTGCTGTGCCTATAAATTCAACCATCTTCTCTTCATCAGTTTCAGGGTATCAGATCTTATGTTGAGGTCCTTGATCCATTTGGAGTTGAATTTTGTGCAGGCTGAGATCTAGATATCTAGTTTCATTCTTCTACATGTAGCTATCCATTTTGACCAACTCTATTTGTTGAAGATGTTTTATTCTCAAATTTATGTTTTACTCCCTTTGTTTAAAAAAAATCAAGTAGCTGTAAGTGCATGGACTTAAATATGTGTCCTCAATTCCCTCCAGTCAACATATCTGTTTTTGTATCAGTATCATGCTGCTTTTATTACTATAGTTCTTCAGTACAACTTGAAATTATGGACAGTGATGCCTCCAGCTTTTCTTCTATTGTTCAGGATGTTTTGGCTCTCCTGTTTGTTTTGCATGTGTGTGTGTATGTGTGTGTGTGTGTGTGTGTGTGTGTGTACATGTCCATATGAAATTTGTGATTTTTTTCTAATTTCTGTGAAGAATTGTCTTGAAATTTTAGTAGGGATTGCATTGAAGCTGTGGATAGCTTTTGTTAGGATGGCCATTTTCACAATATTAAATCTACTAATTCATGAGCACAGGAGGTCTTTCCATCTTTTTGGTATCTTCTTAAATATCTTTCTTTTATGACTTAAATTTTTACTGTACATGTATTTCACTTTATCCCTTAAATTTATTCCAAGATATATATTTTTGAGGCTATTAAGAATGGGATTGTTTCCCCAGTTTCTTCCTTGGTATGTTTGTTGATAGTGTATAGAAAGACTACTTATTTTTCAGTGTTAATTTTGTATACTGCTACTTTGCTGAATGTGTTTATTAACTCTAGAAGTCTTTAGGGTCTTTTATGTATAGAGTCATATCACCTACAAATGAAAATATGTTGATTTCTTCCTTTCCAATTTGAATCCCCTTTAACTCTTTTGCTTGTCATATTGCTTTGTCTGAGCCCTCAAGCACTATATTGAACAGGAATGGAGAAAGAGTAGGTTTACATCCTTGTCTTGATCCTTATATTTCTGGAAATGCTGTGGATTTTTCTCCATTTAGGATTACATTAGCTATTGTACATTGTCTTTATTATGTTGTGATATGCCCTGCAGTCTCTGTGAGTCATATCATGAAGGGATGTTCAATTTTGTCAAAGAATTTTTCTGCCTCTAATGAGATCACCTTTTTTTTGAGCTTGTTTATGTGGTGAATTACATTTAAAGATTTTCATATGTGAACTGTCCCTGCATCTCTAGGATGAAGTCCACCTAATTATGGTGGATAATTTTTTTTGATGTGCTCTTGCATTTAGTTTGGAAGTATTATATTGAGTCTTTTTGTGTCTATGTTCATTAGAAACATTGGCCTAGTGGTGGCGCACGCCTTTAATCCTAGCACTTGGGAGGCAGAGGCAGGCGGATCTTTGTGAGTTCAAGGCCAGCCTGGTCTACAGAGTGAGTTCCAGGTCAGCTGGGGCTACAGGGAGACCTTGTCTCGAAAAAGACCAAAAAAAAAAAAAAAAAAAAAAAAGAAACATTGCTATAAATTTCCTTTCTGTGGTCTTTTTTTCTTGGTTTTGGAACAGGGGGATTCTAGCTTCATAAAAAAATAACTTGAAAATGTTCCTTCTCTATTTTACATAGTAATTTGAGGGGTATTGGTATTCTTTGAAGTTCTGGTAGAATTTTTGTGCTGTAGTCATCTGGACCTACACTTTTTTGGGTTGAGAGATTTTTAATTACTACTTCTATATCAATGATTGTTATGGTCTATTTAAATTGTTTATCTCATCCTGGTTTAATTGGTAGGTCATACACATCCAGAAATTTATCCATTTCTTTTAGATTTTCCAATTTTGTGGGATATTGGTCCTTTTCAAAAATTTGATTATTTTTACTTTATTTGTATGAGTGTATTACCCGCATGTATGTAAGTGCATGGATAATGTGCAGTGCCCGTGGAGATCAGAAGAGGGCATCAGATTTCCTGGAACTGAAGTTATGGACAGTTGTTAGTTGCTATGTGGGTGCTGGGAACTGAACCTGGGTCCTCTATAAGAGAAGCCAGTGCTCTGAACCATCTCTCCAACCCCAGAATATTAAAGTATATTCCCATGAGTCTCTGAATTTCCTCGGTATCTGTTGTAATGTTCCCCTTTCATCTCTGATCTTATTAATTTTGGTCTTCTCTTTCTCTCAGTTAATTTGGTTAAAGAGTTGTCAATCTTGTTAATCTTATTTTTAAAAGCTATTCTTCACTTTATTGATTCTTTGTACTATATTTTATTTCTGTTTCATTCATTTCATTCCTGATTTATTTATTTCTGTTTCATTCATTTCATTCTTGATATGCCCTGTAGTTTCTGTGAGTCATATCATGAAGGGATGTTCAATTTTGTCAAAGAAGTTTTCTGCCTCTAATGAGATAACCATGTGGTTCCTTTTTTTTCAGTTTGTTTATGTGGTGATTTTGTCTCTTCCAGTCTACTCTATTTAGGTGTTATCTGTTGTACTATTCTTTGTACTATATTTTATTTCTATTTCATTCATTTTGTTCCTGATTTTTGTCTCTGCCAGTCTACTCTATTTAGGTGTTATCTGTTTTTGTTTTTCCAAGGCCTTCAAGTGCATCATTAAGTTATTAATATGAGATCTCTTGAGATTTTATGTGTCCCTTAGATTTTGCTATGTTCTGTTTTCATTTCCATTCAATTCTAGAATTTTTAAATTTCCTTTTCATTTTTCCCTTAATCCAATTTTTATTTAATAGTGTGTTAGCTGGGTGTGGTGGTGCACGCCTTTAATCCTAGCACTTGGGAGGCAGAGACAGGTGGATCTTTGTGAGTTCAAGGCCAGCCTGGTGTACAGAGTGAGTTCCAGGACAGCTGGGGCTACAGGGAGACCCTGTCTCAAAAAGACCAAAAAAAAAAAAAAAAGTGCATTGTTTAGTTTCCATGAGTAACTTTCTGTAGTTTCTTTTGCTCTTAATATTCAGCTTTATTTCTTTGTGGTCCCATAGAATATGGGATGTTATTTCAATTTTCCTAAGTTTATTGAGATTTGATTTGTGTCCTAATATGTGGTAGATTTTGGAGATCTCTAGTGGTTCCTATGATAAGCAATAAGAAGTGGAAAGAAAGAAGGAAACTTTGATGTTGGGGAGACCTCAGCACCAGCCTTCAGGCCTGGTTACATCCTCAGTTCCACATCTCTAAGGTGGTTCTACCTGAGCCTCCTGATGAATCATTCACTGACTGATTCTATGGGAGCACCTACTTTGTCCTGGGACTACAACAGTGAAAGCAAACAAATGAATAAGAGAAGTTCAGTCTCTGATAGGTTGCGAGAAGGTCCTATATCAAGGTGTTGCAGTAATATTGTGCTAGCTGCTACTTAAACACAACAGCCAGGGAGGGCACAGTCCTTGTCAGTTTCTGGCTTTATCCTCAGCCACATTGCCCATGGGGAGCATAGTTGGCAATCCTTGGGTATACATTCCATTCCCAGCCTTGCCATAAATAGGTACCATGGATTAGCTTTGATGTCTGCTTCTGGAACATGAGTGGATAGCCCTCAACATTGATCTCCACGGTCTCCTTCTATGCCTTGACACTGTATGTTTCTGGTGTTTATTATTGTAATCAAATAAACTAATCTGATACATATTTAATGATATACATAACTGTTATTGTGCTGCATGATAATTAGCTATTAATAGTAAACAGTTCACATAAATGACTATAATTAGTGTTTCTTATACACAGTCAATGCAAGTTTTAGTTCTGTTTTCTCGCATCTCACTTTGTTATTCAGCAGTGAGCACCGGGGTCCTTATGTATGCTCCATGAAAATCGAGGTTCTTTTCTCCCACTCTTATTTACTGCAACTGACATTATAAAAAAATCAGGCTCCAATATTTTAATTTCTCAGCCTAATAAGCCCTGATAGCGCTGCATCTCTGCATTCACAACCACCACCAAAGGGTTCTTAGACACTGCCCACCCTTAGCTGCCTTGGGTACCAGAAAGACTCAAGGGAACTGCAAAAAAAATTAGGCCACTAGAATTGTCTGCACATAGTCATGATGTTTTGACTTCTGAGAATGGAAGCACAAGGCAAGGTGTGCTCATTTGTATTGCTGGTATAACAAAAGGTCACAGATCGGGTGACCCAGACAAGCAGAGACTCAGTTCTGGAGGCCAGAAGCCCAAGATCAAGGTGTCTAAATGCCCACTTTCTCTTGGAGCTTCTCTCCTTGGATTGCAGATGGCCACTTTCTTTCTAGATTCTCACAGAGCTTGTGTGTGGGGGGTGTGGTGGAGGAGGGTTCTCTTGTCTAAATTATTTTGTTTTGTAAAGACACCCATCATAAAATATTATGGAACATCCTTAAAACTTGATTTCTAGTTGCTCATCTCTTTAAAAACCATATATCTGCATATGATTACCTTCTGAGATATTGGAAGTTAAGGATTCAGTACATGAATTTGGAGATTGTATATAATTTACCCAATGACATGTGGAAATTATGAGGGAGAGTTAGATATCCAAATACACAGACTCCTTTTCCTCCAGGGCTAACAATTCCTAGGATTTCCTTTCTGAGACCCTCAACCATCCAGTCTAGGTTCCAGACAATGACCAGTACCTAGTACGACTTGAATTAAATTTTCCTTTATGCAACTGTAAATGGAGTGTTATTAGTTGTAAATATATGAGCAAATGAGCCCTTTGGATGAAAGAGAATCTCAAGCAATTTGTAAGGAGGGAACAGGAGGCTGAGGGAAACTTTCCAAACCCGGGGTTGTCCATAGTCCCTGTTGATCTCTTATGCTGGACAATTGGTGGCCTGACAGTAAGGACTATAGACATTCTAGAAACAAGACATAGAAGAGACCTCAGGGGCTGGAGAGATGGCCTAGCGGTTCAGAGCGCCGACTGCTCTTGCAGAGGACCCGGTTTCGATCCCCAGCACCCACATGGCAGCAGAGAACCGTCTGAAACTCCAATTCCAGGAGAACTCCAGCTCCAGGGGAATCCGACACCCACTTCTGACCTCCGCGGCATTGCACGACACGGGTGCACAGATTTGCATGCGGACAGTACATTCATACACATACAGAAATAAATAAAATTAATAAAAAAAAATTTTTAAAAAGAAGAGACCTCAGAAGTAAGACTTTCTCTGCCTGCACTTCACATCCTGTACCCCCTCCCAAAAGCCAAACTATAATTTTATTTAAAGAGATCTTAAAACAGAAACTCCAGGAGAAGAGAAACATATTAGCATGGTAACAATGGTGACAATGTGTGAGTCTCAGAAGCTCCTGAGATGCTGTTTCCAAAGGGTCGAGGCAGTGCTGCATATTGAGGGGACGGGAGATGGGGGTGTGCACATTATGGAAGCTAGAAGGTAGCCTTGGGTGTTACTTTTAAGGTACCATCCATCTTGTTTTCGGAGACAGGGTCTCTCACTGGCCTTGAGCTCACCAAGTGACTTGCCGGCCAGGGAACTCGAGGGATCTGACACCACTCCAGCACTGAGAATACAAATATACACCACCATGCAGAGCTTTTTATTTTACATGAATTGGGATCAAACTCAGGTCTCCATGATTGTCAGCAAGCACTTACTGGCTGAGCTTTCTACACAGCCCACAACGCCTGTCTTAACAGTCCAAATGGATCTATCTCTTTCTGCTTAGCCCTTCACATTACATGATGGATATATAGCACTTTGTCACGAATAAAAACAGAAAGAGAACCTAAGAAAAGCAATTCTAGAGATAGAATTGGGGAAGTAGGAATATATAATCCTGGAAAAAAAAGAATTTTTAGTGCTTTAATATTATAAGCGTTTTCTATTTTCTTTTTTATCTTTCCTTTTCAATCCTGTTCTAAAATCAGGAAAGCTGAGTTGCAGTCTTCATGCTGGCACTCATGAGTGAAGTGGTCAGGTAATCTCTACAGGCCTGATTTCTGTATCCTTACCTGGAGGTACTTTGAAAACAACAGCATCTCTGTTATTTAGTTCAGATTTCTTTCCTCCTCAAAATATGCTGTCACAAAGCAGGAGTTGATCCAAATAACTAACAAGATAAAATTTACTAGGTTGTACTCTGATCAGATGCCTCAGCTGACTTATGTATTCAAAAGTGATATTCTAGTTCTGATGAAACCTAAAATTACTCCTCTACAACATGAGACTAATAATATCTGTCTCACTGGAATGCAACTAGACCATGTCTATTGCATGATAATTGCTTATCTTATGAGCCCTTCCCAACTGGTTTGATTGCCATTCAGTAATCTTTGACAGTTGTAAAGTAGAATAGAGAAACCACGTGAAAAAGACCTAACACAAATACAAACCAATGGAAACAAAGGATGTCAGAGTTGTGATGGAGTTTCTGACCCTCTGTCTCTCTACGTCATGATGCCCAGCCCTATGCACACATACCCAGGCTTCTAAGAACTTACATCTCTAGTTGTCATAATTCAACACACTTCAGCATAAACTGGTGAACCACAATGGGTCAAGAACAGGAACAGCTGGTACAGAAGATTGTCAGTAGTATTGTACAGGTAGCCATAGGAAAGAATCAGTAATAGTAACAGAATTGTCAGCAACAGCCATGTAATTATTACTGAGCCTTTGTGTTTTTCATTATATTTCATTTTGTGATCATAATTCATAGAAGTCCTATGGGTAATTCTTTGCTTTCTAACAAAAGAATTTGGCCCTGGGAGGTTAAGAATCTTAACTAAACACTGAATGGAAGATCCTAGATCAAGTATATAAGTCTTGCCCTCTAAAGACCTTACATCACTCATCAGTGGTGGATGAGTTATGAAATTGCATTAGGGATATTGGTCAGGTGGTATGAGGTCAAGCCTAGTCTCCAGGCTTAGGTGAGTATTCAGCTCAAACAAGGAGAAACACCTGACAGATTACCAAGGGGAATTCCTAGAACACAGATGTCCTGGCACAAAGAACCAGGATAAATTCCTGAATACAGAATGGCACACAGGGAGGATATAGAGATGAGGCAGAAACTTTAAGGATGTGATGATTAAAACAAAGGCTGAGACTAATTGTGCAAGTGGTAATCCCAACTGAGGAGGTTGAGGCAGGAAGATCTCAATTATAAGGCCTGTCTGGGCTACAAAGACTATACAAAGTCAGCCTGGTAAACTTAGCAAGACTTTGCCTCAAAATTAAAAAAAATTAAAATTAAAAATTGGATAGGGCTGTAGCTCAGTGGTAGAGCACTGGCCGAGCATATACAATGCCCTGGGTTCAATCCCCTGTACTACAAAAAAAATAATAATAAGATAAAACAGAAACAGAAGCTTTATTACATATTCTGGCAGCCTAAGGGCCTTTCCTCCCAGAACTTAGTGTGGGGCCAAATCTACAAAAGAATGAGAGGTCAGCAGTTCCCTGCTAGAAAGAGAAATGTTCTGGAAGAATCCAGCTCTGGTTTGCTGGAAGTTTAGGTAATAGGACAACAAATGTCTCCAGGAGAATTTCAAAGAGCCACTTGGGTTCTCTTCATGGTCATGTTTTCTCCACAAGACTTGAAGTTCATGCATGGGCAGATCTTTCCCCCAAACAAAGGCTGAGTCTTTTTTCTTGTATAAAGGAGGCCAGTTTCAGCAGCCTCACAGAAGCCTTTTTCCTGGTGTTACATGTAACTAAAACTGAGACGTCCTAAAGCTCATCTCAGCGAAGTATTATTCTACAGAAAGGCAAAGGCTGATACTCAAGCATTAAGAACAAATATTTACTTAAGTCTCTTAGGCATTAAGGAAGCATATATATATTATATTATAACACACACACACACACACAAAATGACAATCCTCATCTGTTTTTTTCTTCCTAAAGCTCCATTCAGTATTTCTTCTCTTTTCCTCCCCAACTATCTAAAAATCCCGATTTGTGTCAGAAGACAGAAGAAAACTATAAACAATATGCACCACTTGATGCTTTGTCCCTTTCCCCTCTGGGTGAGTGTGACAGTAAGAAACAAACATCATAGGAGCACCACTGGCTGTTCCTTGTTGCCTGGCTTCACTGACTTCAGGTGTGTCTCACTGGTGGCAGTGGGAGGCAGACTCTGAGAAAGAGAAAGAATACACTAGAAAGGAAAGCTAAGAGTGTTTATAAAATAAAGAAGCATATGACTGAAAACCTTGAAGTAATAGCCAAGAACCCTCAAAAACTTTATTCTATCAGTAGATCTTGCTGGTCTGTTATCTACAGTGACTAAAGTCATTCATAAGAATGGTCTGGGGGCTGGAGAGATGGCTCAGCGATTAAGAGCACTGACTGTTCTTTCCCAGCACCCACATGGCAGATAAGAACTGTCTTAGGCCGGACGTGGTGGTTCATGACTTTAATTGCAACACTCTAGAGGCAGAGGCAGGTGGATCTCTGTGAGTTCAAGGCCAGCCTGGTCTACATAGTGAGCTCCAGGCCAGCTGGGACTAAAAGGAGACACTGTTTCACAAAAAAATAAATAAATAAATAAAAAGAACAATCTGATCATGTCTCCTTTAAAATGTCTTGTCACTTTTGAGAGATCCCCTATCTTCTTAAACTCACGTCCTTTTGCTATGATAAAGTTCCCTGACAAAAGCAGTTTAGGGAAGAAGGTTTACAATTCCAAGTTACAGTCCATTGTAGTGGGGAAGTTGAGATAGCAGGAGCTTGAAGCCAGTAGTCACAACACACTCCCACTCCACAGCAGAGAGAAATGTACTCCTGCAAGCATTCTTGTGTTCAGCTCACTTTCTCTATTATGCAGGCCAGCACCCAAACCCAGGGAGTAGTGCTGGGTCTTCCCACCTCAGTGAATGAGGACAATCCTGCCACAGATATGCCCATGGGTCAATCCAATCCAGACAGTCCTTCACTGAGACTCGCTTCACAGGTTATTCTAGATTGTGCCAAATTGACCATAAAGCTAACCATCACAACTGATGCATTCATTTCTGAATGAATACCAACCTCCCTCTCTTGCCACATGTCCCACTATACATCCCCAGTGGCCTGCACATTCTCTGTGTCTATGCTACTTAACCGTGTGCAGTGGAGGTAACACTATGTCCTTGAGTTATTCATCCAATAAGCCTCATTCAAACCTGAGCTATACTTAATATAATATCTCCTAAAACCTATCTTAGTTCCCAGCACAAAATAAATATTTATCTGGTGTTGCTTGAATGAGTAACTGAATACGAAAGAAATCATTCCCTACCTTTGGTTGGGTTCTGTGGAAACATAGTCTGAGATGGAACTCTGCCTGCAAGACTTTTGTATGCAAGACTTCTGTGGGTAATAACTGAAGTATGTCAGTACAGAGAGCACAAGTATGGTGGCATGTAAGTCCAGACTGGAAGGTGACTCATTAGCATTATCACTAATTGAGGTGCAGAGGCCTTTATACCCCTGAATAAACTATCGAATGTTGTTGTTCCCAAGAAAGATAGGATAACAGGTGATTCAGCTGCCTTTGAGCCATAGAAATTCCTTGAAAAGGACCATGCTGTGAACCTTCAATGTTCAAGCCTCTCCAGTTTCCTGTAAGTAGCAGTAAGGGTTAAATGTGTGACCCAGTTTTATAACTCTAGAAGTACTCCCTTGCTCTACAGTTCATCTAGTAACAACGTCCCAATGCTCAACGTTTGGCAGAGTGAGGACCAACACTACCACCATGACATTCAGAATTGACATAAGCAGCCATTCTGTGGACATTTAAAGCATCCACATTGTTCTGGGCATTATTCTAAACATAGAGGACCTAATAGTAGTCCATACAAGAGACAGAAGATCCTCCCTTCAATGACCTTTCATTCTAGAAGGAAAACAGTTAGAAAGTGAAAGAATGGAGTGGAGAGTGATGACTACCACAACCAAAGTGGAAAAGATTGAGGGAATAGGGAATGCCAGAACAATGAGGACGGGCACTGAAATAGCAAACAGATCAATCAAGGACGACCTCCTATGGGGGTGGCATTTGAGCAAAGAAGCTTAAATGTGTACAGTTAGATTTTGTTCTGGAAGAAAGGACATCTGCAAAGGGTTGGAGGGAGGTTAAGCATGAGAAGAGAGCCAGGAGACTGCTGTGCCTGTAAAGAATTGAGAGAGGGAGAGCCTAGTGGGAGATGAGGTCAGAGAGAATGGGGTCAGGGATATAGGTCAATATCATGACTGCATCCTATACTCTCAGTGAGCTATAAAGCTATGGGAAATTTGAGTAGAAAAATAACAAGATCTGGTTCTGATTACATTTTATATGACCACTCTGGTTGCTGTTAGAAATGGGTATATGAGGAAAGAACAGATGCAGAAAGTCTAGTTAAGAGGATAGTAATATTTTCCAGGCACAAAATGGTGGCCATTTGGACTAAGTTATGAGGGATAAAGCTCTTACAAAGTGGTTAGGTTCTAGAAGTGTTTTCAAGATAGAGCTAGCAGAATTTGCTATTGGAACACATCTGGGTTATAAGAAGGGAGGACTCAAGGACTTCAGTTTATGGAACTGAAAGGCTGGTGTGACCACTTTAGCGATGGGGGGAAAAGGCATCCCAGGAAGGGAAGTTCAGCATTAGCCTTGTAAAGCTAAGGGTGCTATTGAACATCACAGTGGAGGTGATGAGTGTCTGTGAAGGGCAGAGGAACACTTCGGGGCTAGAGATAGGACTGACAAGAGCCATCTGCATGAGATGGTATTTAAAGCCACATGACCGAGTGAAATGGCCCAGAGAGTGAGTCTGGAAAGGAGGAGGGGAAATATAATAGAAGGGGAGGGAAAAGGAGGTGAGAAGAGTGGGGAAGGGAATGAAGGGAAGCAGGGAGAGGTTTTGCATACCTGATGTCCAGTAATTCCTGCAGCGTCCTACTGTGGACCAGGAGAACTTTATAAAGAAAGGTCTCTTGTGCTATGCTCTCTGCATGGCCAAAAGAACATGGCTTGATACTGAAATACCCATAGGCTGATATCATACCAGGATTCACTGTGGTCATTAAATTCGTGATTCCAAGTCTTTACTTTCCTTTATTAGCCTCCCATATCTGCACCTTTGTCAAGCTTTCTCATGGGAAGCATGTTTTCCCTACTCTCTCGTGCCCTGACTATGCCCTGTCCAGTGAGATTTGGGAGGCTGTGATGTAAGCAGAGGCATGAAATGTGCTCTGTGGCTGGATCTGCCTGGTTATGCTTCTACCACCAACATGGAAGGAAAGAGTTTGGGTAGTATGCACATTTTGCCTGAGGCTCAGGATGAGACATGTAGAACACAGCTACCTCCATCTTCCTACAGACAAGTAAGAGAAATGTAAATGCTTATTGTCACATGCCACTGTCATTTTGTAGCTGCTGGCTATGTAGAAATAGCTGACTGATGCAGTACTGACTTACTAACTGCGAAGCTTTATAGACTTAGTTACTTCATCTATTGAAAGAGATCTGAATATGTCCTATCTGTTTGTCTCTTTGTCTTTGACTTGTAATAAAGATTAAGTAACACAATAAATGCAGAATCCTGACATAACACCTGGGACAACATAGATGTATGTTAAAAGTTATTAACATCCTCAGAGCCTCTCTCTCTCTCTTGGTGTTGATGGTCAATAACAACTTTTCATACTAGCACAGGTTCTAAGAACAATATAGTTTTGTCCAAGAAGGAGAGTTACCCACCCCAAAGAGAGAGAATGAGTCTCCAAGTTGTTTTGGCATTGTTCTCATAATTTAGAATTTTTACACAAGCTACAGCAATGTAATTTCTTAGGTTCTCTGATAAACAACTAGAATCAGAAAAGGAGGCAGATCCTGTTCCATTGTTTCTTCATGGGACCCACTCACTTTAGAAATATAAGCCTATTTCAGCAGCACACTTCAGACACCTTAGGTCCCTTGAGAAATAACTGGCTTTTGTTTATGGTGAGCCAGAATGCATGCACATGTGCACACAGCACACCATACACACTGCCCTTCATCATCTCAGACTTTTGTTCATCAAAATAATAGCAAGTGGTGACATAAAGCCATTCTCCAAGAAATAATTCATTACAAATAAAATCATCCAAATGCTAGTTCTTCTGCCCAGAATGACCTTCAATGTGCAACCCCCAAAGACTTGCCAGCCAGTGGCAGTAACACAGCATCAACTTCAACAATGCTTACTGCCTCCCAGGGCTGTCACTAGCTCCTGCTAATTCTTTCTATACCTTTACTTTCTGCAGCTGACCTTTAATCCTTACAATCAGAATGCAAACAGTTCAACCCTTCAAGTGTCTTTCTTTGAGCTGGAAGACAGATCACTAAATATCCCCACCTCTCTGAGTAAAGCAAGAAGGAAACATCACAGCAAGACCATGGGGTGCTTCTTTGTAGATCTAGGGAAACTAGTCCGTGGAAAAATTGAATTGAGTTTGCAGGAGGGAGTCTGTTACAGACCTAAACCCCTGTCTGCAAAAATAGGATATATGAATGTCCATTTCTTTGTTTCCTTACCTCCACACAGCATGGAAAGAAATGCACTTGCTATTCATGAAATTACCCTTAAGGATTGAGCTATGTCCCTAGAATCTTCTAAAAGGCCAAGATATCAGGGAGATTCTTCCTTGTATGGTTCCATACCGTGTACCACTGTGATAACCATTGCTTCATGCATTCCATGGAAGCATTTGGTCTCAGCCGCAAAATGCACTGTATATGATATCTAATGGCTGGCAGCCCAAGACCAAATTGCCAAGCAACATCATATGACTGCCATTGCAGAGGTTGGGCACAAGGAGAGGTTGAGTCTTAGATCTTCCCACATCATTCCCCAGTTACTTCTTGGTGTCATCTCTTTCTCAAGTATCATGGGAAAGGTTTACTTCTTCTCCATCTAATTATTATCAGTCTGTATCTCTCATCTCATTGCCCCAGGAGGATGAAGTGTCTCTTTAAAATATTTGAAAAATAAATAATAGAGAAGAAGGCTTCCTTATCTTCTACTTCAGCTAGAAAATTCTCTGGGCTGGCTTGGATTGGGGGTGAGCAAGAAAAAAATGCGAATTCGTATCTCTGAATATTACGCTGCTATAGTGAAATATGTTATTATTTCTGGAACACTTGATCCATTTAAAGGAAAGAGCAAAGCAGAAAATTGAGCTGTACACATGTGCAATTGGAAAAAGAAAACTGGACATAAAGCCTACCTCCTTCATGGAACATAAGGAATGGCCTGAGTCTGGGTTTTCTAGAAACTGCTTACGGCAAAAACTGGTATGGATAATTTAGCAGGAAGTCCATTCCCCAGGGGAGCCAGAGCAAGAGACAAAGGAGAACATCAGGGAAGGAAAGAGAGTGGGTGTGAGCCAGAATGGAGCTGACCATTTCTACAATGACGGATCACCCACTCACACTGGGCTGGCCGCTCTAGAAGAGGCTGGATAAACTGCATCCTAGGGCCATCCGTCTTACACGGTTAGAGGTTACCCATCCCTCTCCAGGTCTCACTGATCAAACTCACCTGATAGAATATTGCCTGAATGCATTTCCTAAAGTTTGTAAGTTGAAACCCTAATCACCAAAGGGGTGGAATTTTGACAGGTAATTATATTAGAAGGTCAGAGCTTTAATGAATGGGATTAGTGTCCTTAAAAGAGATGCTTAAGAGAGTTGCCTCCTTTTCCCCCATGTGAGAACATAGCAATAAAGTACCATAGTTGAGCCTGAAAGCAGACCCTCATTAGATACAGGACCTGATGGTAACTTAATCTTAGATTTCTGAGCTTCAGGAACTATAATAGATGAGGTTACCTTGTTTATAGGCGCCCTCCCACCAAGTCCATGGTTTCCTGCTATGACAGTCCTGGTAAATTTGCACATAGGTAGACCTCTTCCACATTTCTAGTTATACGTGCTGAGTGCCAATCACAGTATTGTCAGCATGCATACCCTGATGTCAGTTGAAATGCCCTGGGCTGGAATCAAAAGGCTCTGTGTAGCACCTGTGTGAAGATTGTTGAAATACACAGAACTGATCATCTCAGAAACTTCTGGAACCAAGCACAAATGAAGCTAGGACCAGCCAAGACGACTGCAAGTGAGTTGTGTGTATGTGAAAGTACACTGAAAGGAACGGAGTTTTGAACAGACATACTAGGAGAGCTTTCAGATATATTATATGGATTATATTCATAACATAACATACACAATAATAATAATAGCACTTAACATAACAAAGACATAATTGTAGTATACTACAAGTTACTATATATATAGAGAGAGAACTTATAAATATGTTGAATTTAATTTTGAACTAGAATTGCCTCTGTTAAATTGCTACTTTTTCATTCATGAGTATTTGTTGAGTTCCCCAGTCTATCAGTAAATAAAACACTTAAAGTCCCTAACCAAAGATGATAACACTTGAAAAAATACTTGTGAAAATTTTTAAATTGCTTTGAAAGTTGGCATTGGAATTTTTAAAATGTCTTTAATCTTCTCAACTCCTTTTTATGGATTTGACTTTTTAGATCTGAACAAAAACATTCAGATCAAAAACTAGTGGGTAGTAAGCCTGGGTAGTTACCCAAAACAAAGATGTCAACATGAAAAAGAAGAGTAACATCATGGGATTGGAGAAATATCATGGGAAATAGCTGTTCTTCAAAAATACAAAAAATTATTTAGTAGAGTATGTTCATTTTAAAAGTAGACTTTGGTGATGCTTTCTGAGCACTCCCCCCCTCCAATGTAGAGCTCCTTCTACAGACAGCAAGCTAAATGTTCAGCTGCCCTCTCTATAATCATCCCTCTTCCCTTGTGACATATCAGGAAGCTGTGACAATCCTAAAAATGCTGACATTTTTCTCAGTTAAGAATGATGATAAAAGTAAAAGAGATTTCTTGTTCTCACTCAGAAAGTAAACAAGCAACTTTACAGTCTCCTTCTAAAATGGAGAATTGCTTCAATTGGGAACTTCACATGACACTTTGTTGTCTTTGAAAAAATTTTTTATGAATTTCAATCATACTTATCCCCATTTCTCGTTCTGATTCCTCCCAGATTGCAGATCATGTCTTTTATCCTCTTTTTTGTCCAATTTTTTATTTTTATTTTTTTAACAATAAGAAATAAGTTATGATACAAGCATCCTTCATGTAAAACCAATTTGCAAGCAGCTATGCCCAAACCTGCACAGCCCATGTCTCCTGTCATCCAGCTGGTGGGACTTATATGTACAATCATGTTGATCAAATAAGTGTCCAGACTATGTTGCTATAGTTTCACCATTCACCCCAATCACAGCCCTTACATTCTACCACGCCCCCTCTTCCACAGATTGTTCCCTAGGCTTAGAAAAGTTTAACAAGTATCCAATTTTGCCCAAACTCTATCTACAAACTACATGGTATTTTAGGACTCAGTAAAAGTAAAAATATCTATATTAAACAACATTGGTTTAAAGGTTTTAATAAAAACGGTAATACGGGCTGGAGAGATGGCCTAGCGGTTAAGAGCGCCAACCGCTCTTGCAGAGGACCCGAGTTCGATCCCCAGCACCCACATGGCAGCCAAGAACCATCTGAAACTCCAATTCCAGGAGAACTCCAGCTCCAGGGGAATCCAACACCCTCTTCTGACTTCCGCAGCATTGCACGACACGGGTGCACGGACTTGCATGCAGACAGTACATTCATACACATACGTAAATAAATAAAAATAAATAAATAAATAAATAAATAAATAAATAAATAATAAAAAATAAAAATAAAACGGTAATACATCTAAGTTAGGTGGAAATATAAATCGTTGTCCACATTTGTTCTACTTAAAATCTGGATAACAATAACCTTGGGATTAACATGTACAAACGTTCTCTATAATTTCTGTGTTATACTGTATCATCTTGCAACATTCTCTTTTACCTGTAGGATAATTTAACTTAAGGAATTAAGCTCGCTTCCCAAATTAACAACATACAGTCACCCAAAACAGCTTGGGTAAATTTAATGAAATTTACACCTTGATTCCTGCCTATAGGTATGTGTACTACAACTGCCTTTTGAGATTCATGGGTCAAAAAATAAAAACCTAAAATAAAAAAAGGGGGATACAGTTATATATTAAACCTTCGTGTCAAACTTTCAATTTAAATCTATAAACTAACTATGGGAAAAGATTTGTATGTTCCCACAGGTCAAAACATCACCAACTTAATGGCTGAGAAAGAAAAAAAAGATACAGCTTTGCATTGTGCAGGATGTACCAAGAAATACCAGCAGAGAAGTTGGCCCATCTAAGCATTAAAAGGAAGAAAAGCCTCAGACTGCTACAGACATCAAACATCTCTGTGGATCCTATTTGTAACAACTGTTTATAATGAGTCCTAACGAACCTTACCTTCTAGGGGCTGCAAAGTTTTAATATGAGAGACTTTCTTACCTCCTTTTCATAGAACAAAGAAATACATGATGGTAATGAAGTCATTCTCTAACCGTAATTTAGAGCTGACTGCTATAGAGGTAATCTCCTACAAAACCGGTATAACTGCTTTCTTTAATTGACTAATAGACATAGGAAATTCGAAAAGGATTATTCTCTATTCAGAGCCAAATATAATATTAAAGTATTTTCAAGCTGTGCATTTAAGCAAAATATAATAATATAGGAGAGCTCTGATATCAGCAATGGATTATTCTGCCAAGGAGATGTTGGCCAGGGGATCCAAGCCCCCACAAAAGGTAAGGGGTCCTTGCCTCTAAACTGGGATACCTGCAAGAAGAAAGGCGATAAGGCCCTGCTGTCAAAGACCTGACGTTAACAAGGGAAAGATGTATTGAGACCACACTTGCAAGTGTACAGATGGCCTCTGGAATACCAGAGAGTGTTACCAAAGGTTACTAAACCAATAAATCAAAAATTGGTCTCCTTAAGTCAAGCAAGACTCCTCTGTCAGCATCAGCTACACCTTACCTGCCTGGAAATACTGTGCAGCAGTGGCAGCCACATGTTTGTATATCCCAAATCTAATTGGCTATTAGCTCTCTCCTTGGAGGAATAATTCATGGCTAATGCCACAAGCTTACATCCTCTACTGGTTAGGAGAAGTTATAAGCCACAGTAAGACCTTGTCATCTTTTACAGAAAAAATACAATTTTCATGGATTAGCATACCATCCAAACATCTGTGTCTATACCAAAGTAACCTACCATAATAATTAGTACTGTTTAAATATCTATATATCTAATTGCTTGTGCTTCGTTAGTAGGATTGAAAGGTTATTCCTGGACAAACTGTCAGCCCATGAAAGGAAACAGCCATAACTGATCAGAGTCCAAAACGAAATCTCCAGAGAAAGTAGACTGTTTTGCTTCTTGTCTTTGAAAATTTTTTTGTGTGTGTGAGGAAAAAGTTTTTATTTTTTATTTCCAAGGAGGGAGATTAAAAGCCTAGGCAGAAACCCATTTTCCCATTTTACAAAACAAACATGTTTTCTAATTTAACAAAGCAAAAAGTGCTATTTGAAAACAAACACAAAATGCCCCAAATATCATCAAGAAAATCCACACTTAAAAGTAACCAAGAAAAGGAAATCACTGTCTTCAGGTGTCAATGGGTAGAAAGTAGGGAGCTCAGTAAGATACCTGTGGCTAAAAACAAGAACTGAATAGAACAAAATAACTTCTGCCCCCAAGCCCAAATTTATCCCTATAGGATACCTGAGTCCACTTGAAGCTGTTTTCCTATGTGTTCTATGGAATGTAGTTCAGTACAATGTTTAACCTTAGATGTGTCAGACACCCTTTTTATATTCAGTGTGTGTGTGTGTGTGTGTGTGTGTGTGTGTGTGTGTGTAGTCATCAAGTGTGCATACCTGCCTACCAAGGCACAAATGTGGAGGTCAGAGGACAACCTGCAGGAATCAGTTACTCACTTCTCTCCTTCTACCTCGTAGGTTCTGGGGACAGAGCTCAGGTTGTCAGGCTCAGCAGCAATTGCTTTTACCCACTGAACCATCTCTCTGACCCAGGCCCAGATTTTTTAATAGCCAAATAAGACCAATATGCAATTTACCTATTAGAAAAGTAGTAGGTACGGGGCCACATCTAACTAGGGAAAATTTGGATATCTTCTGATTCATTTCATCTAATTGAAAAAATTTTAACAGAGATTATCTACCACTGTCTCCCCCAAAATCTCTAAGATTTGAATTGTAAAATTATATCAGTTTTAAATCTTTTATTCTGAACTTTGAGAATAACCAAAGTCAATATCTGTTTCAAACAATAGACCTCAAAATTTATCAAATTGCATGTGTCAATCTCCTCTGGAGTTCTTGGCCAGGGTAGTCCAAGAGACTCCCAAATTAACACAGGATTGATGGTAAAGACCCTATTACTGAAGACAGGATATAATTCAGACACAGGATTTGGAGCAACAGAGCCGGAACTGACCCGAAGCCACCTCCCCTGCAGGCTAGCTCTCATAGCTTTGGAGAGCACTACACAAGCTGCTAAGGGAAAACAGCAATCAGTGGTCCAACCCCAGCTTTAAGGCCTAATAACTATATCAATGACTGGCACAACAAACTATATTGGGGCAGTAGTGGCACTTTTATCTTGGGGGTAATGATCAACTATCTAATTGGACCTAAAGCCCACTCAGTGGGAGGAAACTCATGTGTGGTATTGTAAACACATCCAAAGACAGATGGCTAGAGAGGTCATAGATGTTAGAGAAAACCCCAAGACTTTCGCATCCCTAGCCAAATGTAATTTCTTACTATGTGCAAAATATATATCCTTATATTTATAGACAAGTATTCCAGTCACTAGTCATCAAACAAGCTTCTTTTGCAACAACAATCATCACAGAGCTCCACAACTGATCACACACAGAGATTGTCTGTGAACTGCCCAAACCTAAGTACCACATCTACAATGCAACATCTATACCTAAGGGTCACAGAACATAGAATAAAGGGCAAATAGAACACTAATGCATCTCTTAACTCTAACCAATGAAGCTCCCTCGTGCAACAGACAACCAGGAACACAAAAGGTCACAAACAGCCAAAGCATAGAGAATAAGAATCTACAGAGTATGGGTCATTGGACAGGACTCTTATATTAAACTCTACCCATTCAAGAGGCTCAGGGATCATTGCAGAAAAGGGGGCAGAAAGATTGTAAGAGCCAGGGAGGAGGTGACTGACCATAAGGAAATACATTCTTTTTTTTTCCCATGCTTCCTTGATTCTAAACTTTCTTCTTTTTTTCAGGAAATACATTCTTACAGGCTTCTGAGACCTTGTTCATATGAACCTATAGCAACGGTGTCAGCATACATAAGATTCATGCAAACTCGAGTAAACAAAAACCCAGCACAGAACTGTGGAAATACACAACAAACCTCAGTCTTAGTCAAAGAACTATTGGCAACTGATTACTGCTGGGCGAAGAAGAGCTGATCTTCTTAAAGTGATAGAATCTAGATATGCTGACTAGACCTCAGTGGATGGACTTGTACTGAGAAACGTCTGGGGACACTAACTTAAAACAAATGACAGAATGCATGAATTCCAGTGAGGGGATATGGGAGGGAGTATAAAGATGACGACGATGTTGTACATAAAATTCAATTTAAAAATTTACAAAAGAGTTTTAATTCTATGTTCTCATTTTATGTATGAAGAAACTAAATCTTAACTAAATCTTAATTAATGGCTATGGATGATCTATGCTGGGTATTTTTCCTATGTACAATCCTTCACAAAGGAGACAATAAAGGTAAGTTTTTAAAACGTATTTGTTTATTTCCTCCTTGGTCATACAGACTGACCTCTGAATATACAGCAAACCAGCTCTTCCTCAAAGTTTGCTTATACAAATTTTTTCATTGCTCACCAAGCCAAAACAAAGTACAACTGACAAACCAGTTTCTGTCAAAAACTACTGTTCATAAATATTTGTCCAGACATACCATTCAGAACCTCAATTCAAACCTGATGCCACCTCCACCCCAATAGCTTCACAAAATGCAACATTAACATTGAACATAAAAGAGGCTGGCAAGATAGCTCAGCAGTTAAGAGCTCTGGCTGCTCATGCAGAGGACCTGAGTTCAGTTTCTAGCTCCCACATGGAGGCTAAAAACCATCTTTAACTCTAGTTCCAGGGGATCCAAATCCCTTCTCTGGCCTCCATAGGCATTGCATGACACAGGTGCACTTACATACATGCAAGTAAAACACTTGTACATAAAAACCAAAAATAGATAAATAAGGATCTGGAGAGATTGCTCAGTGGTTAAGAGCACTGGCTGCTCTTCCAGAGGAACTGGGTTCAATTCCCAGCACCCACATGATGGCTGACAACCCTCCATAACTGCATTTCCAGGAGATCCAATGCCCTTTTCTGACCTCTGTGGGTATTGCACAACATGGGTGCACATACACACATGCAGGCAAACACAGTCATGTATATAAAAATAACAACATATAATAAAAGTAGATAAATAAATTTTAACATAAGAATCATTCTGTAAAGTAGAACTTTATCTCCTTACATATATGAATATATTAATATTTCATATTTAAAATAGTTTACATTCTTCTGAACATTGTTCATTTATTCTTTTTTTAAGGGATTCACAATATAAGAACACAGCTGTTTTCAGATCACATTGATGTTGCTCAGTTTGCCATACAATTATGTAATTGGTGTTAGCATCCACAGATGAGGGATACCATTCATCATTTGTTTTTCTGGGACTGTGTTAATTCACTCAGCATGATATCTTCTAGTTCCATCCATTTTCCTGCAAAGCTCATGATGTCATCTTTCTTTACTGCTGCATAGAACTCCATTGTGTAGATGTACCACATTTTCTCTATCCACTCATCAGTTGAGGGGCACTTGGGTTGGTTCCAGCTCCTTGCTATTGTGAAGAGAGCTGCAATAAACATGGCTGTGCATGTCTCTCTGTGGTAAGATGAGTCTTGTGGGTACATGCCCAGGAGTGGTATGGCTGGGTCAGGTGGCAAGTTCATTCCAAGTCTTCCAAGGGTTCTCCACACTGCTTTCCATAGTGGCTGTATGAGTTTACATTCCCACCAGCAGTGGATGAGTGTTCCCCTTTCCCCACAGCCTCTCCAACAAATAGTATCATTTGTTTTCTTAATCATCCAGTCTTATTGGAGTAAGATGATATCTTAAAATGGTTTTAATTTGCATTTCCTTAATTATTAGCAATGTTGAACACTTCTTAAGATGTTTCTCAGCCATCTCTAATTCCTCTTGTGAAAGTTCAGCTCTTTGCTCCATCTATTGAGTGGGTTGTTTGTTTTCTTTCTTCTTTGTTTCATCCATTTATTCTACATAAGAGCCTACTTCATGTGTCAGGTTCTCATGGAATCAAAATATCACAAATATTTATCTAAGATACAACATATAGTTCTGCAACATTCCTTTAAATGGTGGTCTAATATCCCATTATTTTTACCAAAATATATTAATGAGTTACCTGTTGTTAAGTAGCCATAATGATCTACCACTAAAGAAGTTTGACTTTGGTCTTCTATGGAGATGGTAGCACCACTGACCACTCCATTGTTACCAATTATGTCAATGTCCCAGCCTCCTTTGCCATTTATCCTCTCAATTTATTTAACCAAATCTTGCAAAATGATACAGAGCAGTAACAAGCCCTCCCCTTTTCCTAAATGAGAAAATAGATGTGCTTGCTACGCATTCAGCCTGAACTCACTCTGCCCCTCCTTCAGGTCAGGTGCTGTGATGGAGCCAACAATAGAGGAGAATAAAGCATAAATCATCCTTAGGGAGTGTCACAGTCAAGGGATAAACACTTCCAGAAGTTAAATAGTTATTCACCAGCCAAGACAGAGCAAAGACCAAGCCAATCCTGCCAGTTTCTGATATACAAAGCAATTCCACTTTGTGTGTCTTGCTCCTTTCCAGAATTCCTGTTCCATTTTAGGATTAGTATTCATCATCCTTTGGTACATAGCATATTACTTCAAATGTAACAGCTTAAAACAGCAAACATTTATCACCTCACAGCAGGCCAATTGTTCAGCTTGCCTGGTAGTTCAGGGTGTGGGCTTCTGTAACAGTGTCTGCATTACCTGAAGGATTACTGGGCTGGATGACCCACTTCCAGGAGCATTCACAGGACACCATGCTTCCTTTCTGGTTGTGAAAGGGTGACCTCCATTCCTTTCCATGTTTAATCCCCATAGGAGATTGCTTGGGTGTCATTTCTGAGATGGCAACCGGCCTCCTCAGGGATAATGACCCAAGAGAAGAAAAGGCCAAATCAACAAAGCCTCTTGTGACCCCGCCTTAACCACCCATCTTTGCTGCTCAAGGTTATTGACCTGGTGTGCCCATGGGCACTCTGGAAGGCACCAAGCAAGGTGAGAATCCTCAGAACCAGGAATCATTAGGAGCCATGCGCAAGACTGCCTATTCCAGTGACTTAAAGTCTTATATAGCTTAAAAATTCAAATCTCATATGAAAATCACAAAGGGCTTAAACCTCACCCAAAGCTTTATAGAAGAAAATAAAATACTAACCATAAAGCAGAAGATGGTCTCCTTAAGTCTCAGAATTTGATGTGCCTTTCAAAGAACATGATGAGACAAAATGTGAAATATGAAATTTTATCAACCCATCTGAATAGGGCTAGACATAGGCTACGACTGTAAGATTTTCTTTATTATGGAAAAAAGTTTGCTCAGAGGTTCACTTTGTTCCCTACACATAAGTCAAGCAGGTACCCAGAGCCCTGGAGAAAGAATGGAAGAGTATGTAACCTCTTATTTTTCCTGTTGCCTAAAGCTGCCTATTCCAGTGTCTGTGGATGTGCCATGTTCTAGGGATGGTAACACATATTCGCAAAGACATCCAGAGACCTTCTGGGGACAGAGAAAACATCCAACTCCTGTCCCCCCCCCCCAAATAAAGAAACTCTGTCTAGACAAATCAAGTGATTCTGACAAAGGCCTAAAAGTCAGAAAGGCAATCAGAGCCCAAACACAGTGCCCACAGGGCATGCCTGGCCCTAGGATGGCCAGAGGCTGTGCGCGGACCATGTCTGCCTGGGATCCGGCAGCACTGCCTTTGCCTGCACCATATCATGGGCAGCCAGGGGACAGCTCTTGGTCTTGGAGAAATGAATGAAGAATAATCCAGAAGGGAATCTGGTACTGTCCTTTCAAGTGACTTCAAGCCCAAAGAGTAAAATTGTCTCCTTTGTAAAAAGTCCACATCCTCCAGCCAAGTGGTTCTTGGGGGGTGGGGGTGGGGAACAGGCCCTTGGTGCCTGACAAGTGTGGCATGTGGCAAAAAGCAGAGATGGAAATCGAACCTTTTATGTTTTGGTTGTTAGCCTTAGCCTTTAACGGCTGCGCTATCCCTGCATGCAAACAGTACATTCATACACATACAGAAATAAATAAAAATTTAAAAAAAAAAAGCAGAGATGGAGAGGCAAGAGGCAGGCTGAACTGAAGTTGGACCTCAGCTGGTCCGAGAGCCTGGATTAGCATGAGGAATGTCAAATTGAACTGGGTCTTTCTTTCCTAAGGAACCACCGACTGAGTTACTTTAGGTTCGTAGTGTTAGTGTTAGTCCAACTACAGTCCTCTTTTATTTTTTTTTTTATTGATGCTTTGTGCATTTCATACATCATTTTCCAATTCAGTTCAGGCATATTTCCCTTTCCCTTCCCCCCACCCCCCCCAACCAAGATCATGCATTCTGCCATAACTGTCCTGCATATCACTGTTGTCCACATTTGTTTTACAGTCCTCTTTTAACACTACAATGGTGGACTGTACTATAACCTGAAATGAACCCTTTCCTCCTCAAGTTCCTTTGATCATGGTGTTTGTCACAGCAACAGAAAGCTAACTAAGACAATGTGTGTGTGTGTCTGCCTGTGTGTGTGTCTGTGTGTATACAAAATATGTTATTCAAATTTGTTTTATTTCAATCAAATAAAAAGTAAGCCCACAAAGTTGGAGAAAACCTTTATCAGCTCTACATCTGAGAGAGTATTAATATCCAGAATATACTAAGAATTCAAAAAAACAATAGAAAAACAAATGACCTAAATAAAAAATATGTTATGGAGTCTGGAGAGATGGCTCAATGGTTAAGAGGACCAGCTATTCTTGCAGAAGACCCGAATCTGATTCTCAGGACCCACATGGTGGTGAACAACCATCTGGAACTCCAGTTTCAGGAGAATCCAACTCCTCCTTCTGACTCTGTGGGTATTACACAACAAGGGTGCACTTATACAAATGCAGGCAATACACTCATACACATAAAATAAAATTTTTTAAATGTGTTATGGACTTGAACAGAGAGCTCTAAAAAGAAGGAATAAAAATGGCTAGGAAATTCCTTGCAAAGTGTTCAACATCTTTAGTAATTAGTGAAATGCAAATAAAAAATCAAAACTACTTTAAGATTTCATCTAACCCCAGGCAAACTTGCTAAGATCAAGAGAACAAATGACACCAAATACCAGCAAGGATGTGAGGAAAGGGGAACCCCCACCCACTGTTGGTGGGATTGCAAAGTATTACAACCACTATAGAAATCGGTATGGAGAACTCTTCAAAAACTGAAAATGAACCTACCATATGATCCAGTCTCCCACTCATTGGCCTGTACCCAAAGGACTCATTCTACTGCAGGTATTGCAGGTATTTCTTCAGCCATGTTTGTTGTTGCTTTTTTTTTTTTTTTTTTTTTTTAATAGCTAAGAAATGGAAACAACCTAAATGTCCCTCAACTGATGACTGGATGGTGAAATTGTGGTACATTTACACAATGGAGTTCTATTCAGTGGCAAAGAAAAACAAAATTATGAGATATGCAGGTAAATGATGGAACTAGAAACCGTTATACTAAGTAACACACAGAAAAACAGGCGACTTATGTTCTCTTTCATTTTTGGATCTTAGCTCCAAATCCTTAGATGTGAATATATATCCTTAAGCAACTGCAGGTGCCAGGAAAATGAGAAAAAAAAAAAAACATGGGGTGGAAAGGAGCTCAACAGACAGGGATAGTATGAGACATGTTATCAAGGGAGAAAAGTGGTATACTCTAACTACCGAGGGAGTAGGGAAGTTTCTCGGGGCGGGGGGATAAGAGGAGAGATAAATAACACTTAAACATATGAAAAACCAGAGTGAAATATACTAGTCCAATATCCTACTGAAAACTATACATACAGTAGATATGAGAGCATATGTACAACTGAAGGCTATATAACAAAAGGCAGAGTGCTAGGCAGGAGAAACTTCCCTTCAGTTGCTGACTCCCAAAACCACACGGGCTATTTTAACAGCCCTTGGTTGCCTTCCAGAATCAGAATGTAAGACCCTGTTTCTGAAGACTGGTCATAATTTGGACACAGGACTTGGAGCCATCAAGCTGGAAGTGACTTGAAAGCCTCCTCCCCGAAGACTAGGTCTCATAGATTCTGCCGAGGGAAAAAACACAATCAATCAGCGGTCCTAACCAGCTGTAAAGCATAATAAGCACAACAGTGACAGGCCCAGTCTTGGTCAGCTATCTAATTGGAATTGAGGTCTTCTCAATGAGAGGAAACTTTCAGGTGTTACTGTAAACATAGCCCTGAATACATCTGGAGAGGTCATAGATCCTAGAAAAAGACCTGCTTTTGCCATATTCCTAGACAAACATATTTTTGTTCTGTATTCTAAATATGTGTCCTCATATTTACAGAGAACTCTATCTCTCAGCCCTCATCAAAGAAGCTTCTTTTTGCAGAAATGGAGACTATTACAGAGCCACAAAACTGGTCAAATGCAGAGAATAAGTGTCTGTGAGACACTTAACTCTTTCAGTGCAACCTCTACACATAAGATAAATTCATCTCTCAACTATATATATAGATATGTATATATATGTATATATATATATATAGAGAGAGAGAGAGAGAGGAGGGGATCCAAATGCCGTAAATTTATATTGTATGAAAATTTCAAATATTCAAGAAAAATTTCCAAAAAATTCTTTTGTTTTGAGTTGTACCAAAAGGACACTGCAGTATATGATGACACCACAGCTTTTTCATTAGGTGGCCTCAACATAGGGTAGAGAATAAACCCCTCCCTAAAGCTCTTCTGAAAAGCTGCTCGGTGGCCCAACACTCAAAGGAAGCCACCTCTGATAGCTGAACGACTATGAGCCTTCGGAGCTTTGGTTCTAAGGTTCTGGGACTGGGGTCTTTATTTAAACCCAATAAGGCCAATGAAGAACAGGGAGTCCTGGAAAGAGGCAGAGAGGAAAGACAAGAGAAACAGCAGCAGGCTCTGTGGAGAAGATACTACAATTCTTTTTCTCTCTTCCTAGCTTGTCTCCTGAGTAAAGCTGAGCTCTGCAGAGTAAAATCCCATGCTACACAGTGCTCTCCCCAGCAGCAACCACAACTGACCTTGACTCTCAGGCTCCATCCAGTGCCTGGCTGCTCAGTCTTTTCTTCTTCAGGAGGAGGGCTGTATGGCTAGGAAGGGACTTGTAACTTTTGACTGTGGGAGGCAAACAGAACAAACTCCTGAATTGAACGTTAAGTTGAGAATAAGACAATGGAATTTATAGAGCTGGGAACTGCCAACAATCTGTCCTCATTTAAAAAAGATTTTCAGCTAAATACAGTAAATGTTTCAGTATTGTTACTTAAGAGTACAAAGCAAGTAAAAAATATTTCTTTTCCTAAAGCATTCTGGGCAATCATATTCTGGACGTCGCTAACCGCAGAGTTGCACAGTTTTCCTGTGTTCACTCTTCCAAGCTCTTCTGCTGGGCCATATAACATCATTCTGATCAATGTGGGAATCTTCTGGAGAGGTTTACATTTAGTGATACATTATGTATCACTAAATGTAAAGTTGAACATCTCAACTGTTAAGTGGGTAAACTGAGGCACTAGGAAGAGAACTTATTTGCTCAAGGACTCCCTAAGTCCAGCAAGAAGTGGCCTCATCAAGAACAAATATGTGCACACTTCACATCTGTAGATCAGAACTGAGACTGGGAGGGACGGTCACCAGCTCCCTAACTTCTATTGCTTTATTGCCAACCCATCTTTCAGTTCATTGGATCATTTTATCTATTTGCTTCCCACTCCGGCAAAAGTATCTTCCATCCCAAAGGTTATATACCACATTCACTACTCTTTTCCATCACAAGGCACTAGTGACAACCTAATCAACGAATCCTATAGTGACAACGTAATAGAAGAATCCTATGAAATATTTGTTTAAATTAAATGCTTCTCGGGTTTTGGGAGAAAACCTAAATGTCAAAGATGGTCAGATGCTGTATGAAGTATTATTACAAATACTCTTCATCCCACAAAGAACCTTGTGCCTTTCTCAAGAGCATATTCTTGGAATGTAATCTGCAGAAAAAAATGACCAAGAAATGGCATATGGTGAGAAATTATCTAATCACTGGAGAACCAATATGGAACCCTTGCCTTTATCAGTAAGAGGGGGGAGGAGGAACAGCATGTTGCTAAAATGACTGCCCTGGGAGAGAGATATAAACAGTGTCCACCCCCAAATCCCTTGGTAACAACCACAAACCAGGTAGTGCAATCAGGGAAACCAATGAGTTTACCGGGCTTACTTACTGAGCAACAGGTAAGGGATTACTTAAAGGAGTGTGGGCTCTCCCCCATAAGGCTGTACAGGAAAGTCTTCACCCAAACATGGATGGCAGCTTCTTCATAGCCACATAAAATGGTGAGAGACCCTCTCTTAGTCTTCCCAGACTTTATACTCTAGCCCCTCCCCAGGCCACATACAACTAAGGCCGAATTTACTTCTATGTGTTAAGAGGTTAATGGATACTCAGGTGGTATCTTTGGAAAATGGGCAGAGCTGAGCTCAGGAAGATGGCAGATGTCTAACTCAGAGGAAAGTCCCGTACAACAGAGCACCATCCTCTTTTCTCTGCATAGGCCACTGCTGTGCATTTTTCTAATTAAGTTCCCATTGAGCAGTTTCAACAAAGCTTCATTCTGTTGTCTCTTAACTTGGTCCCCAAAGTGCTGGAGAAAACTTTATGCTACTAAATTGCCACAGCAAAAGTGATGGAAATCATTAATAGTGCTGATAATGCAGACATTAAGGTTTAGATTACTGCTCTGGGATATTGCTTCTAATGAAACAATGGTTTCCTACACTGTAGCATTAACCACATCACAAGGAACACATTTCTACATGTGGACACTGCTGTTAGTACCTGTATTTAGAGGTAGGGTTGACAATAATGAGTTATGCCTCAAGAATCCAGAATGGCAGAGTACAAAGTCACACTAATTGATCAAGCTCAAAGTGTACAAAGGCACCTTAAACATAAAGCATCTCCAAGCCAGGAAGACTGAACTATTGGGATAATAAAAATATTAACATATCTTGAGAAATGCCAATCAGGAGGAGATAATGGAATGGAGGCACAGTCAAGATGCGTTCCAAAGGCAAATGTTGAATTTCCTCAACAGATTTGACCAGAAGAGAGAAAAAAAATTTTCACTATGAGGATTTTATTGGTATATTCCCAAATGAGGATAAAGATGTTATATTAATTCAACTTGATGCTATTTAATGTTATAATCATCTAACCTTCCTTTTTTTTGCGGTTCTTAGCCTCAGCCTTTAATGGCTGTGCTACCCCCCCAGCCCTCCTTTTCTTAACTTTATCTTCAGTCATCAATTTCATGATAATATGGCTGCTCATGGGACCAACTAACAGGAGAGAACTATGTCAACAAAAATATTTCAGTATCTAATATAGACACTTCCACATAAAGTTAATAATTAAGGTTCTAACTTTCTGGTTTTATATATCACAACCAGATGGTTAGAGTGAGTCTCCTCCTGAAAGGGTACCCAGTTTTGATGAATAGAAAACCATTTTTATATGCCTGAGAGACTGGGAACTGGTCCCACAAACTGAACCTGGTCACGTCACTGTGGGAAGCTCTCACGGCTATGGAAAGTCCCTCCCTGCTAGCTTTAAATTTTGTTTTCAGCTGATACATACGACAGCAAGCCAAGCTCATGAGCTGTTCAGAGGGTGGAAACTGGAGCTCTTTTATGTTCTGCATCCGTCTTGCAGGATTCTATCATCCCAGTCTTCACTGAAGGCCTATTGCCACATCTGAAAGACACATTTCGCTTAGAAATTTACAATTTAACTGAGCTTGAATGAGCATCTATTTCATCCTCTTGCCTTCTGTTAATCAACATGTATTCCTTAAATCCCCATAGAAGATAAAGGTGTCCATCAAGAAGCCCTGAAGACGTGTGTCATTTTTGAGGTTTGAAATGGCAAGATCAGTACAAAAAAAAACAGAGAGAAGTAGCTTCAGTCTTTGTGCCTGAAGCCATTCTGCTCCACTGAGAATTGGAAACAGATAGAGGAGGGGTGGATATTTGAAAGCGGGCTACGCATTACTCCGTGCACTGTAGGATACAGAAAGATAATGGACGAGGCAAGGAATGCAGGAATAGGAGGGTGGTCAAAAAGTTGCAGTCCCCACGTTTGACTTCTGGAGCAGCTTGTTGTGGGATTTTCCTGGGGAGATGCTGAAAATTGTCTACTCACCTCAGAAAAGGAACCAATGTTTCTGGCAAAGTCCAGTTTTATGAACCAATCAGTATTTGGGGGGTTACTTACAAGAGCTTGGGTGTAGAGTTACAGGAGTATGGATGACTCAAAGGCAGCCGTAGCCTGGGAAAGCCAGTCCCAGCATGAGTGCCAACTCAAAGAAGCTGCAACCCCTGTGCTCTGTGAACAGCTTGCAAGTGGCTCCACAGGTTGGAGAGAGCGTCTTCTCTAAGGAGTTTGGCTGATCCAAGAGCCTTTTTGCCCAGCTATTAATGATCTATAACCTTCAGGAGGGCCTTGTAGCTCTCGTTAGTTGCAGCTTTCCCAGGACTTGTTGACTTCTTGAGTCCCTTGAGCATCTCTCCTTCCAGGAGGGAATGTTTCAGTTGCTACACAACACAGCCACAGTGGGCCAGAGCTCCTGATCTGTCTCTGTGCCTGCCACAGGAGAGGCCAAAAGGAAAGGAAACCCCAAGTGCCCATTGCTGTCACATTCTATGATGGTGGGAGAAAGGGGAGAAGGTGCTACCTAGAGAGAGGACTTGGTCTCACCCTTTTTGCAAGTTAATTCCTCAAGCATTACTGAGTAAATACAAATGAGTTCTGGTGACTGAATACCTGACTAACACTCTCTTTAAACACTCCAACCATTCCTTCTTGCCAAATTACTTCACTCTCATTACAAAATTTGTGCATAGGGAAGGTGATGACTGATTTGTATCATTTGGTAACTAAATCTTACCATCATCTGACACTTGCTTTAGGCTGAGGGAGAGTCTATCTGAAGATGCCTGCTATGACATCAACTCAATGTGCTGCATGTGCTGGTCATCTGTTGAGGCCACAGAGACTTCAGCTGACTGCTGTTGGTCATTAAACAGACACAACCTACTGCTGCCAACCTACTGGTGCTGGTGGTAGTTGGGTAAAGAGCTAAAACAACAGCAGAAGTGCCACAGAGAGGAAGGAGAGTTGAAATGTGTGGAGGAATGGACATTTGGGTGGAGCTGGAAGCCTCAGTGAGGGCCAGGCGTGAACATCATGACCTTCCATGTCATAGTTGCTGCCTACGTCACCCCAGTAGGGGGTCATCTGCAAAGCCAACAGCAACATTTCCTATGCCAACTGTTTTAGCTAGTGATATCACTGCTTTCTACTGCAATGATAAAACACTGACCAGAAGCATCATAGGAGAAAAGGGTTCATTTCATCTTATAGCTTCCAAGGCACAGTCCGTCTTTGAGGGATATCAGGATAACTTAGAGCTGGAACCTGGAGGCAAGAACTAAACCACACACCTCAGAGGGATGCTGCTCACTGGCTTGCTCTTCTGCCCTGTGTTCTGTTTGCTTTCTTATACAACTCAGGACCCCCTCCTCAGGGATGGCATAGCCCTCAGTATTCTGAGCCCTCCCACATCAATTAGCAATTAAGGAAATGCCTCACAGACATAGCCAAAAGCCAATCCAATGGAGCAAATGCCTTAGTTGAGGGTCCTTATTTCCAGGTGTGTCAAGTTGACAACTGAATCTATCCAGCACACTGCCCATCTTAAAAGAACAAGTCAAGCCCAAAACAGTAGATCTCCTGATCTAAGCAAGCTGTGTTGGCAAGGAAATACCTACCATTTACTAACTCTATGTGGACAAATAAAAAATTAAAACCATGTCCAAGAAACCTTTGAGAAGAGGCAGATATTTAAGAGTTCATTTTCTTTCAAGCACTTTGAAAATAAAAATATTGAAAAAAAGGCCTCGCATGAGACCTGAAGAACCCTGCAGAGCAATGAACCCAACTGGGACAAATGTCACCTTGAATTCTCAGACAAACATATGTGCATATATACAAAAAGGAGAACATGTATTTTATCTATTTTTTATTTGATGTGTATGAGTGTATTTCCTGCATGCATGTAAGTGCACCCATGTCCTATAATCCCCACAGAGGTGAGAAGAGGATGTCATAACCCCTGGAACTGGAGTTACAGATGGTTGTTAGCTGCCATGTGGGTGGTAGGAACAGAACCCAGGTCCTCTTAAGAGCAGCCAGCACTCTTAAACACTGAGTCATCTCTCTGGCCCTGTATTTTTTAAACCATTTTGTCACCATGGAAAAAAATCATTTCTGAGCATGAAAACCAAAAAGCTATAGTGTATAAGCCCCTCACAGAAAGAAAACTGTTATTCTTAGAGAGATTGGACAATAGGTAAGACTATATGCTACTGCAAGTCAAAAATGGCTGAGATCATTGGAGTTTGGGAGTTGAAGGGGAGGCTAGTGTAAGCAGCCTTTCCAAAGCCCATCTGGTCAGCAATCGCCTAAGTTGACAGGAAATCATCCCAGCGACTGCTACAGCTCCGTGTCACATTTTACAAGGACCCATGATGGCAAAAACAATTATAATATGGAACATGACACAGTGACAACCCACAGGTTGAAGAGGGGTAGCTTTCATTTTGGAAGGGATAGTTACTACCCTCCATCTTCCAAGTGAATGTAGCAGATGGAAGAAAAGAAAATAGGTCCTGCGCCTGCAGGATTTGATGCACGGACCAGGCTGCCCTGCCAGCCAGCTGACCAACACCAGATAACTTGGCAAGTGGCAGACCACTAATCTCTAAGAGGGCTTGAAAAAATACCAGAGTGCAGATTTTAATTGGGGGAAAATTTTATGTCTAATGAACCTCGACTGGACTGTGAACAGCAAAGGATGTTATATAAGCTTCACTTGTTTTCCCCCCTCTGGGAAATTTTACTGGTCTTTTGGATCGAATTTATTTACCAGAAAGGATGAACCCATAACACTCCTGCTGGAACCAGTACATGGCCTCCTCTCTGCTGACTGTTTGGCCCCAAGGCAGCCTGTCCTGCACTTCTCGTCTGTGATGCCGAAACCTGGCCTACCCAGCAACACTGCAGCAGTCCAGGTGTTATATACTAACCAATGCGTGGGTCCTATTGGATGCTCAGAACAATATTTTCCTGGATTCCAAAACCAATGTTTTCAGTATCTGAGAAGTAACATTTTGTAAGTCATACACCCATCTCTTCAGACCTTTCTCAGGATTTTGTCTGCCCGAGCCCCATAACCTGTGCAGTGAATGGCACTCTTTCCATCTCTCCTGTGGCCCAAGGACCTGACAGTGCAGCTAGCTTTGGAGAACATAGGTGTTTGGCCTGGGATCTGCTCTGATGCCTTGGCTGCCCAGATCGAGTCAGTCTGTCTCTACTAAACACTAGGCAGAGCTTGCAAATGCCAAATTCCCATGTTGGGTTCTCTTTTTCACTTGGATCCTGCTTCATGATGGAGAAAGGAACCTGAGCATCACTTTTAAACCAAATACAAAATTAAACCTAAATGTTTCCTGCCCAAGCACTTTTAGGAGTAGAAAATGTTTCCTTGTGTTACCATTTACTTTAAGAGACCTTCTTTGATTCTGATATAGCTAGGTCAAAATATGGACCTGTTTCTCTTAAAGCAGGAGGTTAGGTTCTGCCCTTTCCCAATTACATGGTATGGTTCATCATGCTTACTTGAATTTCTTCTGAGTTAACAAGCTGGCCAGTCTAAAGCCCAGTTTTCCCAGAGGTCCATCATAAGTATCTCCTGCATTAACTATATAATCTTCCTGCCTACCTATGATTAAAACTCAGCATTTCTCCTTAAGTACAGTCCTAGGGAAGAAGAGATGGAGGAATGTAAAGGCACTTTCAAAAATTCTCTTTGTAGTAGGGATTCATGCTGTCCTTCACAGATAGTTAGCATTTTACAGCCAATGACCTCCAGGTATCTAATCCAACTATTTCTCTCTATAGGTAAAGATGAGTCGGGATGTGAGGTTGATACATAAGACCATTCCCAAGCTATCTTCTTTGCCTGCTACAGTATATTCATTGAAAAACTCCTTTTGTCAAAGTAGCATCTGAACATGAAAGTGGGATACAGGGGTTATCACTAGAAAACAAAGATCACTCCATTCCATGCCTACACAGCCCTAGTTCTAGTACCTAGAAGATCATTTCTCTAAATATTTAGCTCTAAATAACATGCTAGTAACTTTATTGAGTAATTGAAATGAGAATATGTTCACTGACTCCTCACTAGGAGAGAAAAGAATTTTGTTTACATCAACTACCTAACTTCTTCAAATTTTATGGCATTTTAATTCCATTAGAATTTTAAAATTATTTTATTAGATTTTATTTATTATTTTGTGTGGGGGGGGTGCATGTCCTGGGGCACTTAGGGAGATCAGAGGCTAACTTGGATCAAGCTGATTCTCTCCTTCAAGATGTGGGTTCCAGGGGTCAAACTCAGATTCTCAGGCATGATGGCAAGTTCCTTTACCTAATAATGATCCATCTCATTGACCCTACAAAGAGCACTTTTTAGGCTTCCCATTAGATGAGGTTCTAGAACATCTTATGTCTAATTTCATCAGTATAGTATAGTTTGTCTTGACTCTCCGAATAAAATAAAATTCCATGCCAGGTTCTTCCCTGTCCTTCCATGTCTCAATCCCCATCCTCAGCTCCTGATATTTGCATTATGTTCTGAAACCATCACTGTAGAGAGGTCTTTCATACTTTTAATAAATTGGCTGTTAGAGGTGAAATGAACAGGTAAAATTGTTTATTTGCTCACACAGAGCAAAGTGTGTTCTAGGATTACATTTGTTTTCTAGGCATACCTAAGGAAATTATTACAGTACGTTACAAGGAAGAATGGTCATAGAATTAGGTCAAATTCAATCTTTTACACTTCTTCAAGGTCTAGAAATCATACCACATTTCAGTTTGCATCATATTTTGACTGTTATTTTCTTATATATTTTTGACATTTCCCTGGTAATCTAATCATATTTTCTCTTAGAGAAGAATTGTATGATTTTATTATTCTGTCTTTTAGACTTTCCTTCCCAATACTTAGACTAGAATTCCTTCCCTAGATAGATATTCTTGGAACTCATTGACTCTTTATATAAAGTAGACCAATGACTTTCAAGACCTATTGAAACATTTCTCAGCTGGTGATTTCATCATTTGCTGCCCAGTCAAGAAAACAGAAACTACTCTAGGTAGTTAAAGCAGAGACAGATTTAATTCAGGTAACATATTGGTGTAACATAAACAAAGGGTGCAAAGTAATATTGCCCAGAGATAGCTGTAGAGCCTGCCTCTACCTTTGTAGGCCCTCGCAGACTCATGCTCCACTTTTCCAACAAGAAGCTGACTTCTCTAGTACCCTGATGCTGCAAGAAGAGTTATTCCTACAGATGCTTTGGGAAATCCTGTCAGTGTGGCTTATTCAGTTGTGCTGAAGCTTCTGAAGCCACTCCCAGAACAGACCATCTACCTCTCCTACTTCTACCTTCACAATCCTCTCATTATGTGAACCAAATCAGATATCAATTGGTTTTTAAGTCTCAGAAAGGTGAGCTTTCCAGTCCCAGAACTGGGAATGAGTAAGCAGTGTGAGGCTGAGTACCATGAAAAAAATATCTGGGGGGCTGGAGAGATGGCTCAGAGGCTAAGAGCACCGGCTGTTCTTACAGAGGACCTGGGTTCCAGCACCCACATGGCAGCTAACAGCCATCCGTAACTCCAGTCCCAGGGGATCCAACACCCTCTTCTGTCTTCTGCAAGCATTGCAGGATGCTGGTATTCCTACATATGTGCAGGAAATATACTCACACATAAAATACACTCATCATATAATAAAAATAATAAAGAAAAGATATATCTGTAACAGACTTAGGTTATGTTGTAGTTAGTTGTCAACTTGACAAAATATGGAATCTCCTGGGAGATGAGCTCTGGAAATGCCTGTGGGGGACTACCTTCACTACTTTGATTGACATAGAAGAACCACCATTCCCTAGGCAAGGCATGCTGGGCTGTACAGGAATAGAAAATGCAAGCTAAGTACTAGCATGCATGCATTCACTGTTCTCTTCTTTTGACTACCAACCTAATATGACCAGATGCTGATGCCTCAACTTCCCCACTATGCTAGACTATAACCTGGAACTGTGAGTGGAAATAAACCTCTTCTCCCTTGTGCTGCTTTTGTCCGGGTATTTCATCACAGCAACAGGAAAAGAAATGAATAGAGATAGCTCCCACCATCATTCTATACCCTACATATGCTTTTGTTTGGTTTTTTTTCTTCTTCTTCTTCTTCTTTGGAGGGGGTTGTTTAAGAACTTTTAGTTCCTCATGGATTCCCCATAAATTATGCCTGGAAAGTAAACATTCTGAGGTTGTTTTTTTGTTTTTTTTTTTTTCATGTTATAAAATGCTTGTATTTTGTCCTCCCATTTGGTCATTTGTTTGGCTAAGTGCATTTTTACTTAAAATCAAGAGCCATCACTCTGTTGTTTCTAAGGAACAAGGTAAAAATATTTCTAAAAGGTTAGCTAGTTAGGGCTCAGGGGATAGCACAGTCGTTAAAGGCTGAAGCTAAGAACCGCAAAAAAAAAAAAAAAAAAAAAAGCTTAGCTAGTTAACATCCTCCAAAAGAGAATGAGTCAATGGCTTTCTCTGTCAATTAGCTTTTGCTAAATCACAAATAACCTCCCAACTCACTTGCCTGAAGCAACGATTTCTCACAATTTTGTGGAAAGTGCTTATGAGCTGGTCAGTTTACTGGCTCTGGATGTTTTCAGGTGGTCCGATGTCTGGACTGAATGGCAGGGGTATTTCTAAGTTAAGGTGGTTAGACATTGGTCCGTGTGGTGCGGCATCAGCTAGTGGGCTAGCAGCCCTTTCCACGACCCTTGCGGCATGCCCAAACTTAAGAAGAGCAAGCCTCACTGTGCAAGTGCTCCTCCGGCTTTTCTGGCTTCACTCTATTCATCCCATCAACTACAGGGACTCAGCATAGTTTTACTGGCTGAAGAAATGCACTGCCATGGATTGTGCAGACAAATGAAATAGTGCTCAAGGATCATTGCAGAAGAGGGCTTGGAAAGATCGTAAGGGCTGGTGCCTGAACGCAGGGAAGCAAAGGCTTTCCTACTACTGAGAGCTTGCACATGTGAACTTGTGGCAATGTTGGCATCAAGCATGGGACTCATGTCAATTCAGACAAGGTCCCAGAGTGGAGTAAGAGAAATGGGTGGTGGGCTGGCCTTAGACTAGGCTGATTACTACCAGGTGAGAGAGAGAGTATGCCTAGTTAAGATTTCTAGATGTTCTGACTAGAATCCAGGTCTTCTGAGTTCAAAAGCTTGACTGGATAGGACTCACATGGGCAGTGTAATGCATGAGTTCTGATGGGAGGTTCGAGGCATGGAGGGTGGCTAAATTTGATTAGGAACCATTGCATGAAATGTACAAATGCCCAATAATTTTTTAAAAAATAACAATAGAACAAAGTTCAATGAAACATTCTATAGGTGAGCATACTCCCTTGTCTACAGAGTTTTGCAGACAACTCTATAGTCTTCATTCGCTTCAGTGACCCCTCATTGTATGTCAGCTCTGTGCTACAGATACAGACATGACTAAGACACAGTTTTCTGAATTAAGGAGACCACTGGAGTGAAGCAATCTCACACAAATAATCTTTATTATTATCATTATTTTATGTGTATGAATGTACTGTCTGCATGTAGGTTGGTGCACCCATGTCATGCAATGTGGCAGAGGTCAGAAGTCAGTGTGTTAGATTCCCCTGGAACTGGAGTTAAAGATGGTTCTTGGCTGCCATGTGGGTGCTGGGAATCGAACCCAGGTCCTCTGCCAGAGCAGTCAGTGCTCTTAAACACTGAGCCATCTCTCCAGCCCCACAAATAATCTTTAAGATAATGCACAAACCCACTTCAGTTGAGGAAGACATAAATGCATAAATTAAAAGAACTCAACCCATCATATATTATAAGAATCAGCAAATTCAGGCTTAGACAACTCTAGCAACATTTTTTTTTTAATTTCAAATACAAAAAAAGAAAACCCTTTGAATGTGAGGAAAATTAAAAACAGGAATCCTCAAAATAAAAAGACACCAGGCTGACCTCAAATTGTTCTGAAATAGTCTATGCAAAAACTCATGGATGGATTTGCCGTTCTAAAGAAACAGTGTTTCATTTATTGTGTTTCATTTTTCCTCTCTCCTTTTAAATTTTTATGTTTTAGAATTTCATACAGGAGAATTGTCTGAGCATTATTTCTGCCCTTCTCAGTCCCAGTGCTCCTCCCTTGTCTCCCGCTCCACTCCCTCTCAATTTGTTGTCTTATTCTTTATTATTGTTACATATGCACACAGTTATAAATGTACATACATATATACAATGCACTGAGTTCATTTAATGGTATTCCTGTGTACCTGTGTTTAGAGCTGCCTACTTAGGATGAGATAACCTCTCAGGGAGCTAATCCCTGGGGAAAACTGATTTTTTTTCCCCTCCCTCAGCATTGATTAACTATCTGTAGCTCTTCATCTTGAGGTGGGACCCCATGACATTTCCTCTATCCACTTGGGCATGTCAACCAGTTTCGTCACTAGGCAGATCTTCTTAGATACCACACTGTGGAGATGTCACTGGTGCCACTTCCCTATCATGTCTAGAATGCATTAACCAGCAGCAGGTGTCTTGTCCCTCGAGCTCTTACATTCTTTCTGCCCCCTCTTCCTTGATGTTCCCTGAGCCCTAGGTATAGAGGCTGTATTGTAAATATATCACTTAGGGCTGGGGACCTCATAGTCACTTATTCTCTACATTTAATTAGTTGTGGAATTTTGTAATAGTCTCCATCTATTGCAAAAAGAAGCTTCTTTGATGAGTGCTTGGAGATACACTTGTCTGTAAATATAAGGATGAACTTAAAATAGAGTAAGAAATTAGATAGGTATATGGAAGGGACAGGAGCAGGTTTCTGCGTAGAGTCTATGACCTCTCCAGCCATGTGTACTGTGCTATGTATACAGAACTGTGCATGATTTCCTTCCCACTGAGCAGACCTTAAGCCCAATTGATTTCCCTCAAGTTAAAGTGCCTCTATTGCACCAATACAGATAGTGCTGGGCCAGTCATTGTGTTTATTAGACTACAGCTGGGCAAGACCATTGATGGGTTTTCTCTCTTGGCAGCTTCTCATAGTGTCTTCTGATACCATGACAGCTAGTCTTCCAGGAGGAGGCCTCAAGGTCATTTCCAGCTCAATGGCCCCAAGTCCTGTTTCAGAAGTATGTTCTGTTTTCAGCGATAGGATCTTACTTTAGGTTCTGGAAGGCAATCAAGGGCTATGACAGTAGGCTATGTTATCTTGGGATTCTCTTGAATTGCCCTGACCAGCAGCTCAAAGGGGAGGTCTCCCACACCTGACACTGTATTTTTGATTATCTATCCATCATATGCCATATAACACATGCACACACATTATATTATATATGCATTTTTCAGGAGGCTTCTTTTTTTTTCCACTTAAATTTATTTATTTATTTATTTTTAACAAATCTAGACCCGTGTTCCCACTCATTCCCCCACCCCGCCAGAGCTCATGCATTCTGCCAAACATGCTTTCCATCTCTTAGTCTTTCTCAATATTTTCCATGGGGAAGTTGACTGTTTTGAGCAGAAGTTCACTGTTTCAGTCAGTTCTTTGATGCAGTCTTTTCTGTTGTTGTTGTTGTTTGTTGTTGTTTCCAAAATGCATTATGTCCAACTGCTTTGGACAAAAGCTCACAAAAGAAATACTTACAACTGGGTAATTGGCACTAGCATCCACAGATGAGGGATACCATTCGTCGTTTGTTTTTCTGGGACTGTGTTACTTCACTCAGCATGATGTCCTCTAGCTCCAGCCATTTTCCTGCAAAGCTCGCGATGTCGTCTTTCTTTACTGCTGCATAGAACTCCATTGTGTAGATGTACCACATTTTCTCTATCCACTCATCCAGTTGAGGGCATTTAGGTTGGTTCCAGCTCCTTGCTATTGTGAAGAGAGCTGCAATAAAATGGCTGTGCATGTATCTCTGCTGGTGCGTAAGTCTTGAGGGTACATGCCCAGGAGTGGTATGGCTGGGTCGGGTGGCAAGTTCATTCCAAGTCTTCCAAGGGTTCTCCACACTGCTTTCCATAGTGGCTGTACGAGTTTACATTCCCACCAGCAGTGGATGAGTGTTCCCCTTTCCCCACAACCTCTCCAGCACTTGGTATCATTTGTTTTCTTGACTAGCCAGTCTTATTGGAGTAAGATGATATCTTAAAGTGGTTTTCATTTGCATTTCCTTAATGATTAGTGATGTTGAGCAGTTCTTGAGTGTTCTCAGACATCTCCAATTCTCGCTTGTGAAGTCTCTGTTCAGTTCTTTGCTCCATCTATTGAGCGGGTCATTTGTTTCTTTTTTCTTGTTTTTTGAGTAGTTTATATATTCTGGAAATCAATGCTTTGTCAGATGTATCTGCAGTGAAGGTTTCCTCCCACTCTGGGATTTTCTTTACTTTTACTTGATTGTTTTTTTGATGTACAGAAGCTTTTGAGTTTGATGAGGTCCCTATTTGTCAATTGTCGACCTTAATTCTTGTGCAGCTGCTGTCTGATTTAGGAAGTCTTTTCCTACGCCACTATGTCTTGTAGTCTGCTGCCAACTTTTTTCTTCATCACCTTCAGAGTTTGGGGTTTCCACATTGAGGTCTTAATCCCATCTTGGAGTTGACTTTTGTACAGGGTGAGAGGTAGGGGTTAATTTCATTCTTCTACAAGTGGTGATCCAGTTTTGCCAACACCACTTGCTGAAGATGCTGTCTTTTCTCCATTGTGGTTTCTTGGCCCCCTTGTCAAATATGAGATGGTGAAATTGTATGTGCTCAGATTTGGATCTTCGGTTTTGTTCCATTGGTCAACAGGTCTGTTTTTCTGCCAGTACCACGACTGTTTTTATGACTATAGCCCTGTAGTATAGTTTAAAATCTGGTATAGAGATCCCTCCTGTGTAGCTCTTTTCACTCAGGATTGATTTGGCTATTCGGGTTCTTTTGCTTTTCAATTTTTGAACTTTTGTTTCCAAGCCTGTGAAGAAACTCTTGGGGATTTTGATTGGGATTGCATTAAATCTATACAAGATTTGGTAAAATGGACATTTTTACAATGTTAATTTTCCCAATCCATGAGCATGGAGGTTTTTCCATTTCTGAGGTCTTCTTCAATTTCTTTTTTAAGGGTTTAAAATTTTTGTCTGTAGAGGTCTTTGGTGTCTTTGGTTAGGTTTGTTCCTAGGTATCTGATTGTTTTTGAGGCTATTGTGAGTGGGAAGGTCTTTTTGAATTCTTTCTCCAGTTGCTTGTTCTTGGTGAAAGGGCCATTGATTTTTTAAGGTTAATTTTGTATCCTGCCACTTTGCTGAAGCTGTTAATTGTTTCTAGGAGTTTTCTGGTGGAGTTTTTTGCATCCCTTAAGTAAACAATCATATCATCAGCAAATAGGGATAGTTTGACTTCCTCTCTTCCATTAGTACTCCTTTTATCTCTTTCTTGCCTTATTGCTCTAGCAAGTTTCAAGCACTATATTGAAGAGGAGTGGTGATAGGGGCAGCCTTGCCGAGTTCCTACCTTTAAAGGGAATGTTTTCTGTCATTTCCCATTTAGGATGATATTGGCTTTGGGTTTCCTGTATATGGCTTTGATTACATTGAGGAATGATCCCTCCATCCAATTCCTTCTAGGACTTTAAGCATGAAGGGATGCTGGATTTTGTCAAGCTTTTTCAGCATCAATTGAGATGATGGTGTGGTTTTTGTCTTTGATTCCGTTTAGTGTTTGATGATGTTTATTGATTTTCGTATGTGTGAACCATCCCTGCATCTCTGGTATGAATCCAAACTTGGTCATGATGGATGATCTTCTTGATGTGGTCTGTATGCGATTTGCCAGTATTCTGTTTAGAATTTTGGCATCTGTGTTCATGAGGGAGATGGGTCTATAATTCTCCTTTTTAGTTGGGATCTTTGCCTGGTTTTTTGGTATAGAGTAATGTTGGCTTCTAGAAGGAATTTTGTGAGAATTCCCTCTGATTGTATACTTCTAAACAGTTTCAGAAATATGGTTGTAGGTCTTTTTGAAATGTTTTATAGAATTCTACTGTGAAACCGTCTGGGCCTGGGCATTTTTTAGTGTGGGAGGCTTCTTACTACATCCTATTTCTCTGCATTGTTTATGGGTCTGTCTTAAGCTGCTGGTCTCTCTTGGCTGAGCTTTGGTTGTTCCCAGGATTTCAGATATTCATCCATTTCTTCTAGGCTTTCAAATGGTAGAATATAGGTTCGTAATATTCCCATATAATTTTCTTGATCTTTTCCTTGTCCGTTGTGAATATTCCCTTTTCATCACAGATTGTATTGATTTGGAGTTGCTCCTTCTTTCTTTTTGTTAACTGGGCATAGAGGTCTGTTATCTTGTTTATTCTTTCAAAGACAATTTTGGCTTCATTGATTTTTGTATTGTTTTCTTTGTTTCTATTTCATTGATTTCGCTCTGATTTTTGTTATTTCTTCCTGTCTGTTGCGTTTAGGGTTCATCTGTTGTGCCTCTCAAGTGCTTTTAGCTGTAGTGTTAGATCATTCACTTGTGCTCTTTCTGTTTTTTCTAATGTAGGCACCCAGGGCTATAAACTTCCCTCTTAGGACTGCTTTTAAGGTATCCCATAGGTTTTTTTGTGTTGTATTGTCATTGTCATTCAGTTCCAGGAATGTTTTTATTTCTTTCTTTATCTCTTCCTTGACCCATTCATTATTCAAGAGTGTGTTGTTTAGTCTCCATGTGTTCTTGTAGGCAGGAGGGCTTGTCCTGGTGTTGATGTTGAGCTTCATTGCACTGTGGTCTGACAGGATGCATGAAATTATTTCAATCTTTTTGTATTTGTAGAGGTTTCTTCTGTGTCCCAGTATGTGGTCGATCTTGGAGAATGTTCCGTGGGGTGCTGAGTAGAAAGTGTATTCTCTGGTATTAGGATGGAATGTTCGGTAGAGGTCTATGAGGTCCATTTGGTGTATCATATCGTTCAGTTCAGATATCTCTCTGTTTATTTCAGGAGGCTTCTTAAACACTTCATTTTCCTTTGGCTTTTCACTCCGCTTAAGCATAATATAGCTCTCCTTTCTCTACTCCTGCAGAGCCTTCCTCCCCCTTCTACAGTTAATGTACCTCCCCATTTCCCCCTTGATAACTCCTATTTCCTAACATCCCCTTCTTTGAAGCTCCTTCTTCCTTTGCCTCCCTTGGCTACTTTCCATTTTCCTGGCTCCTGTGGTTACATCACAATATGTGCTTCTATCTACTCGGAACTGGGATGCAGAAATGAGAGAGCACCTGTCCCTTGTTTTTCTGAGTCTGGCTTACCTCACTTAGTATAACAATTTCTAGTTCCTACTATTTACCTGCAGATTTCGTGATTTTATTTTTCTTTGCCATTGAGTCAACTCCATAGTGTAAATGTAGCACATTCTCATTATCAGTTCATCACTTGAGGAACATTTAGGCTGTTTCTGATTGTTAACTATTATAAAAAAAAAAAAAAGGAGCAACAAACATAGCTGAGCAAGTATCTCTGTAGTAAGATGTTGAGTCCTTAGGGTATATGTGAGGATATGGTATAGCTAGATCATATGGCAGATCTATTTTAGTTTTTTTTTATATTTTTTTATTATTATTATTATTATTTATCTTTGTATGTGTATGAATGTACTGTCTGCATGCAGGTCTGTGCACCCGTGTTGTGCAATGCCGTGGAGGTCAGAAGAGGGTCTCGGATTCCCCTGGAACTGGAGTTCTCCTGGAATTGGAGTTACAGACGGTTCTCAGCCGCCATGTGGGTGCTGGGGATCGAACCCGGGTCCTCTGCAAGAGCGTCAGTGCTCTTAACCGCTAGGCTATCTCTCCAGTCCCCTCTATTTTAGTTTTTTAAGAGCTCTCCACACTGATTTATATAGTAGCTACATCAGTTTGCAATCCCACCAGCAGTAAATGAGTGTGCCCCTGTCCCCACATATTTGCCAGCATTTGTTGTTATCTGTTTTCTGGATCTCAGTGAGAGGACTGGAGTAAGATAAAAATCTTAAAACTAATTTTAGTTTTCATTACCCTAATTGCTAAGGATGGTGAACACTTTTTAAGGTATTTCTTAGCTATTTTTATTTCTTCTTTTGAGAACTCTGGTCAGATCCATTTTTTTAATTGGATCATGTGTTTTCTTGATTCTTATTTTTTTGAGTTCTTTGTGTATTCTGGAAATTAATCATCTATTGGGTGTGTAGCTGACAAAGAGTTTTCTCCCACTCTGTAGATTTCCTCTTCAGTTGACTAGTTGTTTCCCTCCTTGTGCAGAAGTTTTTTAGTCTAATGAGGTCCCATTTTTCAATTGTTGACCTTAATTCTTGAGCAAACAAAGTCTGATTTAGAAAGTCCTTTCCTATGCCTATACCCTGTAGGATACTACTCATGTTTTCTTCTAATAATTTCAGCATTTCAAGATTCCCATTGAGGTATTTGATACATTTGGAATTTACTTTCACACAGGGTGGTAAATATGTCTAATTTCATTCTTCTACATATTGAGATCCAGTTTTCCCAGCACCATTTGTTGAAGCTGCTATCTTTCCTCAAGTGTGTATTCTTGGCATCTTTCTTCATAGAGGAAACATTTTCAGTAAACCAATGACCTTCCTTTGAAAAAAAAAGAGCTTTTATTCTAGCTAATGGAGAAATTAATTCATAATAGGAATCCTAGAATAGAGAATTCAAGTTATAAACACACTTGAAGTTTATACCTTCTTGTTTAGCATATAAAACCAAGAACCCATTTGGACTATATTCATATCAAATGAATACTACAGCCTGGGGCAAGTGTTTGGCCCTGTAACCAGCTTTCATGGTGTGGATTTTCTTTACTTCTATTTCTGTTCTCTTTCCAAGAAGAAATATATCTGTAGGTCATGATCTTCCCTCTGCTCTGCACAGGGCATATTTATATTTGATCTGTGCTTAAAACAATTGGTGCAGCCCTTCCACAGTGATTGAGCTATTGCTGGGATGGTTGATTAGAACAATGTTTTTCTTACTGCAGCCTTGTAGATTTGCTTACATTCATTCATTCATCCATCCATATACTCACAAATCAATTTATTCAACAGAAAGTTATACTGTTCTATGTTAGACATTGTGTTACACAGTGAGGACTAAATAATAATTAATTCCTAGTTCATAAGATTTGTGAACATGAATAAAATAAGAAAATTATCTTAAAGTCTATTTTATTGCTAATAATAATAATTTTTAGCTCTGTAAAATTTATACTTTAAGATATAATTTTTTTAACCACCAAGAAACCATTTTGGCCCCAGAATTTATGCTTTTAGAATATATGTTGAAGTCTAGGAATATAGCTCACCAGTTAGAGTCCTTACCTAGTATGCTCAGAGCCCTCAGTTTGATCCTGTCCACTGTAAGAAAACAAGTGAACAGAGCCAGGCATCATGGTGCACACTTTTATATTCCCAGCATTCATGAGTCTGATCTGGGAAGATAACCAAAAGTTTGAGGCCAGCTGGATTATATTATGAGACTCAACCTAAAAAAAAAAAAAACTACTATAAAATGTATCATAAACAAGCTAAGCAAGTTGCAGATTTTGGTTATGAAACATTTTCTATCACTAAAATATCTTCCTAATCCCATCATCCTATGACCTATGAATGTTCTTATGCAAAAATAATTGGCAATGAGAAAAAAAAACACTAGGGTAATAAAGGTGGTTATCTCTGAGAAATGAAAAAAACAAGTAGGTCCACCCCCTTTCTTTTACTTTCTGGATTTTCCAAATCATCTCTAATCAGCCCACATTTTGTCATACAATAACATCAGTGGAGGTCACTATGGCTCCTTGTGGCCTATGGTGTCAGACATTGCTTACTTCTATCTGCAATTTGCTATCTTTCTTTTGAGTATGATTCAGGGACCCAGGCCCTTTCCATTTTGTGGCTCTGCAGTGCTCCACAAGTGCTCACTGGGTTTTTCTCAGGTGCTGTGGCCCTTCCTTCACTCTGAAAGCAGAAGTGATATCCACAGAAAGAACACATGGGACCTACCTGGAAGTCGCATCATCACTTTTGCCCAGACCTCCACTAGCCAGATCTCAACCCCTGGGTCACTATAAGCTTTAAGGAAAGCTGGGGGATGTAGTCTAGTTAGGTGCCTTATGAGTAGAAGCAAATGCTGGTGGACACACTAAAACTCTTAGCAATAATCAAACCTTCTAATAAATAGCCATCTTGTCCTCATCCCCACATCCCCACAAGCACTGCTCCCAGATCACAGCCCAGAAGATGCATGATTCTTCCTGACAGAGGTGGCTCCTGTGTTCCAGCATCTTTTGATTTACAAAGACAAGTCATGTCCCTCTAACTGCCATCCAGCTCATCCACACAATAGGCCAAGACAATGGAGCTAGAACAAATACTTTGTCCTGGGCAGTCCATAGATGAGTAGGAACACAAAGAGAGATGATGTAATCCTGCCGGGCTGACCATGCTTTGGATAGACCCGGGGACTCTCTGGGAACAACTCCATTAGCCATTGTTTCTGGCCTCTGATTCTTCCTTCTGAGAAACTCCTTGTCTATCCTCCTACCTGGTCATTTCTATTTTTTTAATATAATACTTTTATTGATGTTTTATGTATTTCAGACATAATTTTTCAGTTCAATTTAGACATATTCCCCTTTCCCTTCCCCCTACCCCACTCCAGATCATGCATTCTGCCATACATGCCCTGCATCTTTCTCTCAGTCTTTTTAAAGTTTTTCTCTGTAAAGGTTTATTGTTTGGGGCAGAATTTAACTATATCAGGTCCATTCTTTGTCCTAGTCCTTATGTTGTTGTGGTTCCCTCCCATTGTATTGCTCCAAAATATGCCTATATAAAAATCATATATGTACCAGAATTATGTCCTCCAGGAATAAACTGTATATTAACTCTGATATATGATTAGGAGTTCACATTTTTTATTGTTTTTATTATATATATATATATATTTTTTTTTGTACAAGAAGGAGTTCTCATTTTCCCTTTAATTTTATATTACTCTAAAATATGGATATATACTTTCCACCCATATACATTAATTACCATGTCTGAAAGTATGTGGTAAGTTAATTCTAGGGCTCATTAAGAGAGTCACATTATAACATCACAGTTGCTTTCAGATAGAAAGACAAAAACCATACCATCATCTCAATTGACACGGAAAAAGCCTTTGACAAAATCCAGCATCCGTTCATGTTTAAAGTCCTAGAGGGGGGGCTGGAGAGATGGCCTAGTGGTTAGGAGCGCCGACCGCTCTTGCAGAGGACCCGGGTTCGATCCCCAGCGCCCACATGGCGGCCGAGAGCCCTCTGAAACTCCAGTTCCAGGAGAACTCCAGCTCCAGGGGAATCTGAGACCCTCTTCTGACCTCCGCGGCATTGCATGACACGGGTGCACAGACTTGCATGCAGACAGTACATTCATACACATACAGAAATAAATAATAATTAAAAAAATAAAAAAAAAATAAAGTCCTAGAGGGAATTGGATTGGAGGGATCATACCTTAATGTAATCAAAGCCATATACAGGAAACCCACAGCCAATATCATCCTAAATGGGGAAACGACAGAAGCATTCCCCTTAAGGGTAGGAACTCGGCAAGGCTGTCCCCTGTCACCACTCCTTTTCAACATAGTGCTTGAATCCCTTGCTAGGGCAATAAGGCAAGAAAAGGAAATTAAAGGAGTTCTAATAGGAAAAGAGGAAGTCAAGCTATCCCTTTTTGCTGATGATATGATTGTCTACTTAAGGGATGATGTCATCTTTCTTTACTGCTGTATGGAACTCCATTGTGTAGATGTACTACATTGTTATCCACTCATCAGTTGAGGGATAGCTGAGTTGCTTCCAGTTTCTTGCTATTGTGAAGAAGGGTGCAATAAACTTTTATTGATGATTTGTGTATTTCATTCATTATCTTTCAGTCCAATTTAGACACATTCTGCTCTCCCTGCCTCCACCCACCCCTGTTCATGCCTTCTGCTGTATATGACTTGCGTCTTTCTCTCAGTCTTTCCAAAGTTTTTCACTGCAGAGGCTTGTTGTTTGGGGCAGAGTTTAACTGTATCAGTCAGTTCTTTGACCTGGTCTTTATGTTGTTTTTCCCTCCCCTTTGTATTGCTCCAACATATGCCTACATAACCATTGCATATGTATCAAAATTATGACCTCTGAGAATAAACTGTATCTTAATTCCAAAATATTTTAGGAATCCACATTTTCCCTCTTCAATTTTGTATTACTCTAAAATATGAATATGTAACTTCCACCCATATGCAGTAATTACAGAGTCTGAAAATAAGTGCTAGGTCGGTTCTAGAGCCCGTAATGAGATTTACATTAAGAAATAATCAATGAAGTGAAGAGAAAACCCACAGAGTGGGAGGAAACCTTCAGCAGTGATATACTGACAGAACATTAACATCCAGAATATATAGAGTACTCAAAAAACAAAGAAGTAAGAAAACAAATGACCTACTCAAAGATGGAGTAAAGAGCTGAACGGAGGCTTCACCAGTGAGGAAGTAAAGATGGCTGAGAAGCATCTTAAAAACGTGTTCAACATCATTAATAATTAAGGAAATACAAATTAAAACCACTCTCAGATATCATCTCACTCTGATAAGACTGGCTAAGATCAAGAAAACAAAAGACACCAAATGTTGGAGAGGTTGTGGGGAAAGGGGAACACTCATCCACTGCTGGTGGGTATGTAAACTGGTACAACCACTGTGGAAAGCAGTGTGGAGAACCCTAAAAAGACTCAAAATGAGCCTACCATCTGACTCAGTCATACCACTCCTGGGTATATACCCCAAAGACTCATCCTAACACAGAGATGCATGCACATTTATGCTTATTGCAACTCTCTTCACAATACCAAGAAGCTGGAACCAACCCAAATGCCCCTCAACAGACTAGTGGATAACAAAAATGTGGTACATCTACACAATGGAATTCTATGCAGTGGTAAAGAAAGATGACATCCTGAACGTTGCAAGTAAATGGATGGAACTTGAAGCCATTATGCTATGTGAAGGAACACAGTCCCAGAAAAACAAAGGGTGAATGGTTTCCCTCGTTTGCAGATACTAACACCAAATCCCCACCTGGTCATTTCTAACTATTGAGAAACATCTCCTCAGGAGCTATACTCTTGCCACAGCATCCTTCAAACTAAATAAACATTTGGGAGCCTGAAGCTCCATTTAAGCCACATATTTAGAGGATATTTTCAGTCCAGTTTTGTGGTTTCATTGGCAGTCACTATGCCCCCAAGAAAATTCTGATAAATTTGCTTCCATTCAGTTTCATGTACTGGCAACCCCACCCAATGTTCTTTCCTACAGGTGCTGTTCAGACCTATATTGTTTCTGTTTCAACAATGTCCCTGCACCTCTCTCACTTTGGCAGTGACCATCCGAAGCTGTCTAGGACTACGATCATGATGAGAAGACCATGCTGCCTATCTGGTGAGTCGTGCTGGCCTTTTGCTGCACAAAGTCCTTCCATACTTATTTCTTACTTTGGGGACTTGAAGAAAAGAGCTTTTTTTTCAAGCTTTTGGTGCCTTAAATTTCTCTATTTTCTTTCTTTTTTTTTTTTTTTTTGGTTTTTTTCAAGACAGGGTCTCCCTGTGGCCCCAGCTGTCCTGGAACTCACTTTGTAGACCACGATGGCCTTGAACTCACAAATATCCACCTGCTTCTGCCTCCCGAGTGCTAGGATTAAAGGCGTGCGCCGCCACGCCCGGCAATTTCTCTATTTTCTTATCCAGGACATCAGAACCCCTGGAACTGCAGCTATGGATGGTTGTTAGCCTCCATGTGGGTGCTGAGATTCAAATCCGGGTCTTCTGCAAGAACTGGTCAGTTCCATCATGGTTTTTTTTAATTATTCTTCATATAGAACTGACAGACTTACTTATCTTCAAATGCATATAGTTCATTGATTTTAGTACATGTGCATTGCTGTGAGACCATCATCACCAACTCTCTCCATCAAACTCTTCATCAACCCAAAATGAATTCTATACTTACTAAATGTCCATCCTATCTGCCTTCCCCTCCAGGGCCCTGACAACCATCTCTACACTTTCTGTCTCTCTAATTTTGACCACTGTGAGTGATATACCCAAGTGGAGTCATATGACACTTGTCCCATTTTGTCTGGCTTATTGCATTTAGCACAGTACATTCAAGGTTCATCCATTTTTGTACATGTATCACAATATTCTACCTTTTAAAGGCTGAATAATTCTACTATATGTATAGACTGCATTTTGTTTATTTATTCATCCATCAATTATCTTTCTTTTTTAATGTTTCTTATTTTTTTATGTGTATGAGTGTACTGTCTGCGTGTAGGTTGGTGCACCCGTGTTATGCAATGCCTTGGAGGTCGGTTTCCCTGGAACTGGAGTTAAAGACAGTTCTTAGCTGCCATGTGGGTGCTGGGAATCGAACCCAGGTCCTCTGCAAGAGCAGTCGGTGCTCTTAACCGCTGAGCCATCTCTCCAGCCCCCTTTCTTTCTTTTTTGTAATAATTAATTAAAATTAAAATAGAAGCCAACATAATTGTTTTGATCTCCATCAACAACTGCCTCTGGAGCCACAGACTCGATTACACATCGCCTGTCTTCTGGAGCACTATGTTAGTACTTTGTAACTACGAAGTGCACACCTTTTCTCCACCTACCAGTATCAGTTTCTTTGTCACCACCTCCTGACTTCTTCCTCACTGCCCTACACTTCAATCTTCTTATGACTCAGACTCTCACATAACACTGCCTACCACTTTACTTTATAAGGTAAATTCTGGAGTCATAACAAACATCTTGAAATCTGAGTGTCTGTCTTTGCTTTGCTTCTTCCCAAAGCAGAGGTGTGAAGAACCTGAGATTGCTTTTGGTTTCTTTAGGAATTGATACCAGGCACTAAGAATGAAAGTATAAGGAGAGGGAGGAAGGGAAGAAGAAAGACACAATATAAAATGCATTATAAGGTCACCATTGTGGGTTCAGTTCTGCAGGGATGCCTTCCAGAAGTGCCTCTGTGAAACAGGGAGACTGAAGCATGCATGCATCAATCACTGCTGCCCCACTGGTTGACAGTTACCCCTGAGGATATTACTTCTTTTGCTCTTTCATGATATATATCCTTGAAAGCAGAGCAAGGAGATTCCTTCAGGGGCAGTGAAGACCCTGGAGCAAAAAATAAAATAAAATAAGATAAAATAAAATAAATAAACAGGGGCTGGAGAGATGGCCTGGCGGTTAAGAGCGCCGACCACTCTTACAGAGGACCCGGGTTCGATCCCCAGCACCCACATGGCGGCCGAGAGCCGTCTGAAACTCCAATTCCAGGAGAACTCCAGTTCCAGGGGAATCCGAGACCCTCTTCTGACCTCCGCGGCGTTGCACGACACGGGTGCACAGACCTGCATGCAGACAGTACATTGATACACATACCGAAATAAATAAAATAAAAATAAAAATAAAAAATTTAAAAAATAAATAAATAAACAAAAAAACAGTATTCATTTGAGGTATGGAACATAAATAATACATCTGGTGAAGTTACTACAGCTTAAATCAGAGGTAGAATAAGGGGGTGTGAGACTGTGACCTAGAGAATCACAAGTATCAGTTACAGTAACTTAACAATAGCCAAACACATGTGGTCTTCCTTTAAACAGCAGGACCCAAGGCTTTGCCAAGTGGTCCTCTATTTTCAACATACGACGGCCAAGATCACCACAGTTGTTACTGTTGATATTATTGTTGTTATTATTATTACTTGTTATTAATGTTATTATTCAACCTAGACTGGAAGGAATGAGAACAATGTGAACTGCCTGTGGGAAATTTTTGTAAAGCAGGACTATATTGATTCCATCCACAACCCATTACCCAGAACTCAGTCATGTGACTATACCAACTTTCAGGGTAGCTGGGAAATGGGGTTTGAGGGCACAAACCCCCCATTCCTTTGAGGTAAAGGAGATAGATTTTGGTGAACATAAAGCAGTTTCTACCACAGATACTAAAGATTTTTTAAAAACATATTTAGGGATGGGCACACGCCACTGTGCGTCTGTGGGGGTCAGAGGATAGCCTATGGCAGTTGATTTGTTTTCCTTCCACCTTATAGGTCCCAGCATTTGAAATCAGGTCATCAGACTTGGCAGCAAGTGCTTTACCCACTGAACTATCACAAAGGCCCAAGATTATATTTTCTTTAGATATTTTATTATTTTTATCTTATGTGTATGCATGTATTGCCTGTAAGTACACCCATGCTGTGCAATGTCCTCAGAGGACAGAAGAGGGCATCAGAGCCTCTGGAACTGCAATTTGGATGGTGGTTAGCCTCCATGTGGGTGCTGAGATTCAAATCCCTGTCTTCTGCAAGAACAGCCAGTGTTGTTAACCACTGAGACATCTGCCGACCCCCCATGACTATATTTTTAAAGGCAATATATACTAAGCATTTTAAGTTTGACCTAAAAAAATACCACTTCTACAAGTCCTTTCCTTTTGGGTATTCTCCAGATCCAGGGTCCAGCCTTCTCCCCTGCATCCTGGGTTCCACAGTCTCTTGACTTGGACTGGCTCCATGGAGAACACCAGCAGGGTCAGGGGAAGACAAGCGATGCTTCCTGGGTCCCCCAGCAGGGACCCATGCTGGAAGCAGACGAACTAACTCCTCCAGCACAGACCAGGGTTCCTATTCAGTTGTGTACTGCAGCCATCATCCATTCTGCTTAGTCTCCGTTCCATTTGGCTCACTGTCTCTCTTAATGCTGCCCATGTTTTTAAAGTAGTTCTCAGTTACCTCATTTCAGTGTGCTTTCTGTTTCCCTATAAACCTGACTAATATATCATCCTAGAGAAATATTAGAGTTATGAAAAACAGACAAAGATGCAAGATTTACATTGCAAAAGCTCCAAAACTAATTGTCTAATGATTAGAAACCACTAAATATATTATAGTGAATTCATGCCATTAAAAATTGCATACACTAGTGGTTGAGGGCTTGCTCCTCTTTTTGAGTCTCTCCCAAATAACCCTGCCAGGATAATTCTGGGCAAGCTTCTTCCTCAATTTTCCTGTACCCTACTCCATCTTCAAATACATTTCATGAGGAAAAATTAACTGAGTTGGAGATGAGAATTTTGTGCCTAAAGTAGTGGGGTAAAATAGCTCGATTTACATTGAAAAGGGTAAATATGCCTGAAAAAGAAAGTTTTGTGGCATTGAAGGGAGTCTGAAAATGAAAGTGAACCAGGGAAGATGTGGGGAGATAAGTGGGTAAAGAACCTTTCTCTGTATGTACCTTTTTATACATTGGCCCCTTTAGGGAAATATCTAAGAATGGCTTCACGCTTCCCAGTGCTCACTGGGACAAATGTGAAGCAGCTCCATATTCAGGATGAGGAAGCAGACACACAGAATCTCTAACTGCCCTGCTGTTCTGATTACACATTCATAGAATAAAATATTATACAGAATTTAAGAACTGGGTACTCAGGAGGCTGAGGCAGGAATACTTCAAGTTTGAGGCCAGCCTGGGCTATATAGTGAGATCCTAGCAACTGAAAAATAAACCAACAATTAAAAAATTAAAACACAGAAAATTCTATACTTTTCGTCTTTTTTTGAAACTTTTTTTCCTTATTTATTGTGTGTATTAGGGTGGTACACACCATGGGGCAGGTGTGGGGGTCAGAGGACAACTTGCATGTCGTCAAGCTTGGCAGCAAGTTCCTTTACCCACTAACCCATCTCACTAGCCCAATTTGGACCTTTTAAAATTAGGTTTTCTTTTCTCCTTGTAAAATTGAAATATCTTTAAAAATATAAAAACTGTATGGAAGGAACAAAAAAGAAGAATGAAAGGGGATAAAATGAACAGTTACAGCATTTATTCAACAAATAATAGAGTTGAAGGTGCAGCAATGAACAAAACAAAAGTCCTTGCAGTGGGAGAACCAGCACTCTAACAAGAGAAAGATGAACAGCAGTCACAGTGAACAACAGACTCGCCTACCTGGAGTGCAGGGATGGCAGGTGAAGGACTGTTTGGATGGATGTTCAGGGGAGGCCCCTTCTGTGGAGCAACATTTGAACAGAGATTGATGGAGGCCACAGCTGAGAGATGAATGTGTCAAGGAGGCTGCTGTGAGGTCAAATGGGTGAAGAGCTCATCCAAGCAGACAGCAGTACCGAGAGGCAGGAGCATGTGGGGCAGACCTGGCAAGGAGCAGAGGCTACACCAGTGGAGCCCCCTGGGTGAGGCCAAGCACAAGTGCCCTGCGGGAACAGAGTGGCAGGGGACACCTCAGCCTGTGGGGCCACAGCAAGAACCATAGGCTATATCCCACATGTAATGGGGCATCACTAGATAGTTTGAACAGGGAGTGACACAAGCTACTGACATTTTAATAGTGCACTCCAGCTATAACGTGGACGATATTGCTAAACTCTTGGTTATAACTTTCGACGTTTTTTTTTTTACTTCTTTGTTTTTCTGTATTAACAATAAGCATATTTTACTTTTACAAGCAGAAAACAAAACATAACTTAAAATGACAAAAAGGCAACAGTGTTCATTATTTATTGCTGTATAACATACTGTCTCAAAACTCCCTGACTGAAAACCTCAAATATTTATCATCTTGCACCTTGCAGTTTTTGTAGGTTAGAAATCCAGAAGTGGCCTGGACAGGTAGCCCTGGCTCATAGGCAAGCAGGGCTACAGGCAGGCTGTAGGCATCTCGGGGCTCAACAGAGGAAAGAGCCAGGGTAAGAGTATCCAAGAGGGAGAAGCCACACTTCATGTTGTAACCTAATTGCAGAAGCAGCATCCCATCAAACTTGTCATAGATGCAGTCTACGCATACAGGATAATTCCCCCAAGACCATCAACATAAGGATGCCAGAGACCTCGAGTCTGTCCTGGATGATCCTGGCACAAGGCATTTCCTCATAGATCCTTTATTCACAAAAAAAAAAAAAAGTATATCTGAATGCAACCTTGCTCTCTACCACATGCCTCTCACAAGGTTTTCAGCACTGTGCAGAATAACCAACTGTCAGCTTTTCTCATCTCTCTGATGCATTCCCTTGGTATTCATACTTTGCCCTGCCATCTTCTTCTCTCCCATATAGTAATTTTTTGTACAGTGATTACAAAGCTTTTTTTCACTGAATTAAAACCTTCTAATCCTAACAGAAACCTCTAACAAGGAGGAAGAATACCAAACATGAAGTCCTCCAGGTTCAGGAAGAACTTTCGACCTGCTTGCCTCCTGGTAACAGGCATCCTAATAGACTCTTTTTTTTTTTTTTAAATTAGTTTTTATTGATGCTTTGTGCATTTCATACATTTTTCCAATTCAGTTCAGGCTTATTTCCCTTTCCCTCCCCCCCACCCCAACCCCATCCCAGTTCATGCATTCTGCCATAACTGTCCTGCATTTAGAACACCCGTATACCCAGTAGACTCAAGATCAAGAGTCTGTGTATGAGAGGAGGACCAGAGAAGAGGAGGGAGTTAAACATATTTGGTACTCTTATCTCACTCTGTAGCTATCCAAGTTTGATGATAAATTGCTTAAAGGCAGATACCAGATTATCCCCTGAACTCTATGTTCAGACTCCACTATTAATTCCTTGTATAAACTGCTTTAAAGCAACCATGGGAGCTATAGAAATGGCTCAGAGGTTAAGAATGGGCACTGCTCTTATAGAGGAACCACGTTGGCAGCCAGCCTCTGGTAACTCCACCTCTGGGGTATTTGACACCCTCTTCTGGCCCCAAGTGGCACAGCACTCACATGCACAAACCCTTGCAAAGGCACATACATATGTACATAATTTTTTTAAAGTAAATTAAAATTAAAACTCTTAACGTAACAGCAATAGAAACAATCTGAAATTCAATCTTATTTAAATTATGTCATTCTTCACACACAAAAAAAAATGTTTAGAATACAGCCTCTGTTTCAAGATGCAAAGATAATTTTCTAAACCTCCATTCCTTCCTTTTTTTATCCCTTTCTAGGCCCTCTTCCCACCCCAAGTGACTTCATCTCCAGCATACAAGTTGCATACGCCTTATCCAAACTTCTTGGGACTACAGGTGTTTCTGATTTGGGACTGTGTGCACGCACATAATGAGACATCTTGGGGATGAGACCCAAGTCTAAACAGGAAATTCATTTCAATTTCATATACATCTTATTCAGATAACTTGAAGGTGATTTTAGAAAATATTTCTGGGCCTGTGTTTTGGCTGCATGCTGTCATATAATGGTGGGTGTGGAATTTCCACAAGAGGCATCATGTCCGTGCTCAAAAAAAAATTGGATTTGGGGACAGGTTTCTGGGTTTGGACTTTCAGAATAGGTATGCTCAATCTGGGTCACTCTACTCTCATTTCTACTTTTTATTTGATTTCTCTGAAAGAAAGATTCATTCAAACCCCTCATACTAGTTTAGTCAAGCATGTTTACAGTCAGTGTTTCTCCTCTCATCAAATTACAATATAGAAGTTGTGTTCACAAGTTAGAGGAATTCTTAGATAGCCAGCATGTGGCCATGGAGAGTGTGAAAATGGGAGTCCCTGACATCACAGCAGATACTTATATGAGTCTAAAATTAAGCAAGGATCAGTTTCTTTAGGGTAAATGAATTAGGAAGGAGGTGTCAGAATGGACTGCCCATTATCTGAATCACTTATGAATACATTAGCATTAATTAATACATACATGCATCTGTTTTACATTAATTTGTGCTGTTGAAATATATGTGGGCCGACCATCTGCCTAAGGGCATGCAAGAAGCGTTCCCAGAATTCTCTCAGCAGCTAGGAACGAAAGACTTCACCCCTGTGTTCTCTGTCCATGTTTGGACAAGAGATGTTTCAGCAACTCAAACAATTAGGAAAAGACTTGTTTACAAGGAAAAAGGCTAAGACAAGAAAATGACAGTGTCAGCAGCTGTTGTATGTAAATCAGATACGACTGATGTCTGCTTAATCCTTGGTGCTTATTCTATGCCAAGCATTTTACAACCGAGTGCCTTATTTACTGAATCTAGAAGGGAGAAGGAGAAACTGTGTCTGTGTCCCATGTGGCCTCAGGCACTTGGCAATGGTGACTCATTTAGTCCTCCCAGGGGCCCTGAAGGTAAGTAAATGAGACCAATTCCATGTAGGGGAAAAGCAACACAGAAAGTTTAGTATGTCCAAAGTCACAGAACAGGATATGTGGTCAAACTGCTATCTCTTAGAAACTGTGTTCGAACTTGAGTCCCTGAGAAACTGCTTTTGGGGAATGTGTGAAAGCTGTCATATGGGGAGACCCTGAGACGAAAAGACAGATAGGTGAGGAACAAAGGAAGTAAGGAAGGGAGGGAGGGAGGGAGGGAGGGACTGAGTAATGGAAAATCAAAAAACTTAACTTTTTATCTTTTAAGTATCCAAAGAAGCAACTATTATAGAAAGAATAAAGGAAGAAAATATTTCTGAAGTATTTTCTAACAGGGCCTTGGTGGGGAACAATCTGCAGACCAGTGTACCAGGGACTTACAGTTATGACATTGGCAGACTTAACTAACAACCCCAGAAAGAATGGACTTCAGGTTAGAATTGACCAGGGAGTGTACCGATTCCCCCATGGTTCTTTCTCATCTGTCTTTGGGTGCCAGAGTCATCTTCATATCTCCACACCTCAGCAGTTGCAAAAGATACAGCCATATACCATACCACCTAGAGCATCAAATAGTTGTCAAAGCAAGTTTCCCAGGTCCTCCTACCAAGTGTCTGCTCTGTTCTCAATGGGTGTTATGTGTGCTAACTTTAAGAGTCAACTTGTTTTCTTGATCCTAGCCAGTCTTATCAGAGTGAGATGATATGCTGGAGAGTTTGTAGGGAAAGGTGAACACTCATCCACTGCTGGTGGGAATGTAAACTCATACAACCACTATGGAAAGCAGTGTGGTGTACCTAAAAGACTCAAAATGAGCCTACCACCTGACCCAGTCATACCACTCCTGGGTATATACCCACAAGACTCATCCTACCACAGAGATACATGCACATCCATGTTTATTGCAGCTCTCTTCACAGTAGCAAAGAGCTAGAAGCAACCCAAGTGCCCCTCAACCAATGAGCAGATGATAAAGAAAATGTGGTACATCTACAAAATGGAGTTCTATGCAGTGGTAAAGAAAGATGACATCTTGAACTTTGCAGGTAAATGGATGGAACTAGAAGCTACTATGCTAAGTGAAGTAACACAGTCTCAAAAAAGAAACAATGAATGGTATCCCTCATTTGTGGATGCTAGCACCAAATCCCTAGTTGTAAGGCAAACTGAGCAACCTTAATGTTATATTTCCTTTTATCTAAAAGCAGCTGTGCTCTTATAATGTGAATCCCTTAACAGGTTCTAGAATTAATCTACCACTTATTTTCAGACTTTTTAATCTTGGTATATGGGTGGAGGGTATGTAGGCATATTTTAGAGTAATATAAAATTAAAAGAGAAAAATGTGAATTCCTAAATATGATTTGGAATTAACATACAGTTTATTTTCAGTTGTCTTAGTTATGATATATGTGTGACATATAAATGCATATTTTGGAGCAATACAAATTGGAGGGAACAACAACAAAAGGGCTGGGACAAAGAACTGACTGAAACAGTACACTTCTACCCAAAATAATAAACTTCTACATAAAAAAAAAACTTTAAAAAGACTGAGAAAAAGATGCAAGACATGTATGGCAGAATTCATGAACTCGGGTGGGGTAAGGGACATGGAAAGGGGAATGAGTCTAAATTGGACCGAGAAATGCTCTATAAAATGCACAAAACTGCAATAAAAATATATTTTTTTAAAAAAGGGCCAACTTGGGGCTGGAGAGATGGCTCAGCGGTTAAGAGCACCAACTGATCTTGCAGAGGACCTGGGTTCAATTCCCAGCACCCACATGACGGCTAAGAACCGTATTTAACTCCAGTTCCAGGGGAACCCGATGCCCTCTTCTGACCTTCGCGGCATTGCATGACATGGGTGCACCAACCTATATGCAGACAGTATGCTAATACACATAAAAAATTTTTTAAAAGGGGTCAACTTGACTAGATTAAGGAGTACCTAGAAGCCTGGGCAAGAATTCTTGTGAGTATGACTATGAGGATGTGTCCAGAGGAGGTTAGCACACGAGTCTGAGAGGACTGGTGTAATACAGAGGTTGAGGCACAGAAGAAGGCCTCATAGAGATGGCTGAATTAGAAGTCCTTTATTAGCTAGCAAGAAGGCAGGTGGTCAGAGAGGGGGAGTGGGGTTTATAAAGCCAATGACCGGGGCTGGAGAGATGGCCTAGAGGTTGGGAGCACCGACCGCTCTTGCAGAGGACCCGGGTTCGATCCCCAGCACCCACATGGCGGCCAAGAACCGTCTGAAACTCCAATTCCAGGAGAACTCCAGTTCCAGGGGAATCCGACACCCTCTTCTGACCTCCGCGGCATTGCACGACACGGGTGCACAAACTTGCATGCAGACAGTACATTGATACACAAACAGAAATAAAAAATAAAAAAAAAAAAAGCCAATGACCATAATTTCATCATGCCAGGGCAAAACCAATAACCATAGTTACATCAGACCAGGGGCAGGTCAGTTGACAAAGAGGTTTTCAGTTAAAAGTTTTGGTTAGGAAAAACAAATTTCTCAGAACTGCAAAAGCAACAGGCTCCAATGGAGATGCAGGTATAACTGGGTGGTGGGATGTACCACCTGGATGTGGTACCTGGATACTCCTAAGTTCCCAGTATTGTAGAAACGATGTACTCCCTGAAACTGCATGAAATCATCTGTCTGTCTGGCTGCAGTTAGATGAGCTGGAGAGAAGGGCACTAGGCAGAAACACAGGGTGAGCAAAAGTCGACTAGAACAAAATGGAGTCAGTTTTTGTCATTTCACTAAAGAGGAAGAAGCTAGGCCTTTAGTGTGGGTGGGCTGAGGGCCCAGACAATAAATACTGAAGGCAGATTGATATCTGTTGCTGAGGTCTGGGACAGTGATGTCCTGCGTTGGACTTAGAACTCCAGGCTTATTGGCCTCTGGACTTTAGGACTTATACCAGGACCCCTTCCTAGGTACTCAGCCTTTTGTTCTCAAACTGAGAGCTACTTCTCTGGCTTCCCTGGCTCTTAAGCCTTAAGATGTGGATGGCTCAATGTAATGCCCATACCAAGGTCTGTCAGAGGTGTTTCTCAGGTGCTACAATCACAGGATCTAATTTCGATACTAAATCGCCTCTTGTATAGTCTCTTTGTTTTGTGTCTCTGAAGAACATTGAATGATATAGCACTGTTATTCTTTAACCAGTAATTATAACCAGAGGGCTGGTCTGACTACTAATATTAGCCTGACCCATCTCTACAGTGGGGTAGAGTATCAGTTTCAAGAGAAAAAGCTTAAGTGCTAAAGAATTGTGGTTACCAGAATGAAAATCAAGGTAGTTAATAAAAAAATCCATCTGTCCATCACAGCAATACAGGAGAATTCATTGTGTAATTTAGTTATCTTTACCTCCTTTCCACCTCTGAGGGAGCAGTATACTTCCTAAGCCCTAATGAAACTGAAGTTAAATACATGGTATACCCTTCTCTTCCCTTCGCTTTGAGTTTGAAGTGTGACTTGCTTCAGCCAGTGGGATTTGCCAACTTGCCTGTCTACCGTCAATCACTTAAGGGTGTAAGCCAGGTAGCTGACCTGTCCAAAAAGATGAGAAACATGGAATAGACCTGGACTTAATCTGCAGCTTGTGGGCAAGCCCAGCAGGTTCTGTCTTGGGTCTGCCAGCCCCGGCCCACCTTTGTACCTGTGACCAATATTGAATCATTTGTGTTGAGCTGGTGTATCTGAGTGTTTTGTTGCACAGTGTTAATTGGACAAGAGTTGATTGAGAGAGCAACTAAATCAGTTCTAGGTAGGTTATTTTCTTCCATGACAGCTCAGCGCTGCTCTGTCCCTATTTTCTCCTTGGTTGCAATCTAGTCAGAGACTCAGCTGAAAATGAAGGTTTGGCTCTATTCTCTATTTTCAATCTCATAGAAACATCTGATATAGTTGGCAGCTGCATTTGAAGGTCCTTCCTGATGGCTCACTCTCTCCCGCCCTGCATTGAGCTGGTCAGCATCATGAAGCAGCACCACACGGCCACTGCTTCCAAACCCTGCCAAGCAGAAGCTTGCAGCATTGAAATGGCTGCACCTCAAACTGTCATGTGATTTCTGTATCATAGGAATTTTAGAAACAGATGGTGAGCACAGAAGACAGTGATGGTTGTACTATGCATGTGGGGCAAAGGGGAATGAGTGGCGAGGAGGTGAGAATCCAGCAGATCCTGGAGAAGTGCAAGAAGAGGAGAGAATCACTGAGAGCTTCCTTCTGTCTGACAAGCCAACCACAGGTTGCAAGAAGTTGGAAAAGAAAAACACCTGACAGGCAGTTGGGGTGGAAGAGAAGAGGCAAAAAAGGGCTGTTTTGCTTCAAAAGCAAGCAGGATTACATGTTGAAATATTTTTTTAACTCACACCGGGAGAACGCACAGCAACCTGCAGGTTGATGGTGTCATTCCTTGAGGACATTAGCAAGGGTGGACCTTGAGGCTGGAGCTCATAGCTACGCACCAGATTCAGATAAACTGACCCAGGACACCCCGTATTCACTATTACTTCCAGTGCCTTGCTCCCCACAAACCTTGCCTTCCAGGGAGGGGCTGGTTTCTGTGGACGTCTCAGATGGCTGCTCTCCTAATTCTATCATGAAATGTATTTCCCCTGGAGCTGGCATTTATCGCTGCATTCTGGCACAGCTCCTGAAATGTTGCATCTGCACCACTAAACTGAGGTTACTTGTAGTTCATTAATATGCAAGCGGGGCCGTGAAATCATTCCTGTTTCTGACAGGAGCTCGTACATGCCTTTCTGGAATGCCTTGTTTCTGAAGTGGTCTGGCACCAAGACTTTCCTTGTCTTCTTTTAATCAGCTCCATCTTGTAAAGAGTTAAACAGAAATGCATTCTGAAAACCTCAAGGAAGGTGAGCTGCTGTCTTTCTCTTTTCTTTCCTTTCTCCTCTTTTTTTTTTTTATTGTATTCCCCCACCCCCTCCATGAGCACATCAAAGTAAGAAGTGACACACAGTGCCCCGCAGCTCTTAGCAACATGCTTTTAGGTTTGGAAAATTTCATTTTCTACCTTATGATGATTACATGAGGAAAGATGAAATGCTCGCTTTGAGGTTTATTTGAGAAAGAGATGTAATAAATGTTGTGGCTTCCCACTGAATGGAACAAATCCATTCTGGTCATATGAGGATATTAAAAATTACATATGTGTGTGCATAGACATAACCTATGTGACTTAGGTGGCATTTATGGTCCCAGATGCTGAGAAAGGAAACCTGGGGTGGCTTCTTTTGAAAAATGCTGAATAAAGTTTTTCATTTTATCCAGGCTTGATGCATTTGATTCCAAACGAAAATGAGTTCCCACCCTGTCTGAGCTGCAGCATCTCTTAAACCAGTCCCTACCCCCACCAACATATATTCATTCATTCATTCATACACACACACACATACACACACACTCACCACCACTACCACCACCACCACCACCACCACCACCACACATCCACAAAAGATGAGGTGATTCACAGACTGTCCCAGCTTACAGGGTCCCTTTTCCTGAAACTCATAAGCATGGCAGCCTGTTGAGGAATTAACCCCATGTCCCTTTTACAGAAAGTTTATTTTCCAAATACCAGAGCAAAGCAGAGGATTTTGTTGTTGTTCATACATTTTTGTTTTTGCCTGGGGAACTTCTCTGTTCAGTGGAAGCTGAATAGAAAACGATCAGCTCACCTAGCTCAGGAACCAGAGCCAAAGAGGTAGAGAAGCACCTGGGTGTCAGCTTCAGCCCTCTGTGCATCCTTTAGGTAGAAAGTATGCTAGGAAAGAAATCAAATATTCACCAAGTAAACCATTTTCCCACACCCAGAAACTTGCAATCTCAGGCTCTATTCAGAGCTCTCGCATCTCGTGGCTGTTCTTATGCCCTTCTTTGTTCGACCCACAGCTGGACCACGTAGGCCGTAAGATGTGAGGTTTGTAAAAGCTCTGCCCATCAGCTCCACTCAGGCAAGCCACCCTCTCTAGAAAGTCGATCATTGGCCACCCTCAGGGTCAGTCTCCCAGCCCGTCCTGATGATGCTGATCATTCAGGTTCAGAGTAGAACTATGGGGAGGAGAGATCCTGATCCTTTTTCATAAATAACCTAAAACTCCAGCTTTTCAGTGATTAGTACTCTGTTTACCCTCCTTCTTAAGGCAGTAGGAAATGGCTTTGATTGAATGATTACTGGTGTGCTCTTGCATAGACCTACCCATCCTACTCATATCTATATTTGAAGGGAGATGACCACCTGTAAACATTTTTAAATACACAATATTTAAATATGCTTTCCATGTTTTCCCATCAAGCCCACAGTCCTTCAGAGGCAGGTACTATTATGATCCCTCCATTTTAGATGAGGGAACCAGACCTTACTCAGTCTATACAACTACCCCACAGGTGGGGGAGCTGACACTCAAACCCAGGGCTCAGACTCTAGAGCCTACACTGTCAACCGCCATGCTATGCTGCCCCCTGCTGGTAGGAGGTTCTTGGTGCACCATGGTCCTCAGCTGCCTTGTGGGCATAAGGTGCTGGGATTTGTGTTCACAGGTTCATTTCTTCTGTAGATAGTGAGTCCCTGGAATTACCTTAAGCATTCATTTTCTAGTGTCGGAAACGCTCAGAAGTGCTGAGTAAATTAAAAACCAAACGATCCTCAGAATGTCAGAGAATTTCATGAGTAAAGATTCAGAACCAAGGGAGAAAAAAAAATATTCCTAACGTATGACAAAAGAAGAGGACAGAGGCAGGGAGTTGAACTCAATTTAAGTAGGAGAAATAAAGGAGATTATTTGCTGTTCTGTCTCCTTCTCAATGTACTATGCCAGTGCTGCTGGGAAAGGGATGTCGAAGTATGTGAAGATAAAGTTGGACTGTGTGCTGTTCCTGGCAGAACAGACAGGCCCACAGAATAGACCCAAGAAACTGGTCATAGGTCTATGTTTGCTCCTCACTAGTTGCCTAATTTGGACAAGGGTAAGTTTTTGTTTTTACTTTCTCTGAACTTTAAATTCTTAGTCTATATAGTAAAAAAAAAAACTGGATTAAAATATCCCTGTAGCCTCATGGGAAGACAAAGGTATGGCATTAGTAGCATCTTACAAATATAGCAATACAAATAACTGTTATTATCACCCAAAGAATGCATCATTAAGTGCCTGTGAACCCAGCATTATAGACATATTCCTGCCCAGTAAGGTATTAGAATCCCCGCTTTATGAGGGCAGAGACTATGGGTCAAAGAAAGTACACAACGTGCTCACATAGCTAGCAAGGGACTGATCTGGAACTGAAATGCAGGTCACTCTGTCTCTGAAGTTCACAACCACGTACATGAAAGACTCAGTGCCACCACATTCCTTAGCTGATGTCCCTCCTAGGAACCCGTAGCAATTTGATTCAAAACATCCCTAGTGACTGTGTGACTCCTTCTCACACCTCTGGCCCCCTGGATCACTGGAAATCACTACACGATGCTGCTTCCACACAGCTTCATCCGCAGCAGACTGAGTCGAGATGAACAAACTGTTCCCTAGAAACCTGTCCTTTCTGCTCCTCTCCCTGTAGACCTTGAAGCAAAATTCCCTTGTTAATTCAGGGGGAAGCATCACGTGACTACGCTGCCTCCAGGTTGTCACTAGCTCATTCACTCACTGCTTATTTGCAAAAAAAGTCTTCTGTCTGGATGCCATCAAATCTTTTTACTTCAGTGTCTCTAACAACTCCCTTCCAAATTTAAAATTTACTTCCTTTATTGTGCCAAAGACATCAATAGGAAGTCGATACAAAGCATAAGAGCTTTTAAATGAATCATTCTTTGGCTTTCATCATTATATTCTAAACGTCTTTAAGTAAACTGTTTTAAGTCTACTAATAAAATCATAGTCTTAAAAAATAATTGAATCTCCTACATTTACGAATGTATGAGTGTCATAAGTGTACATCTAAGGAAGCCATTCTCCTTAGACGGCTTTGAGATGAGTAGAGATAGACAAAGCCTGGAAAACATAAGTAGGGACAGCTCACAGGTGGCTGGCTGGTGCTCAGATGTGGCCTTCCGATTAATACAGTCACACCCAGAAATGTTACAAGAAGCAGGGAAAGAGGGAGAAATACCCAGGGCACTCCCTTCCCTCTTCCTCCTTTCCTCCCTGCCTTACATCCTCCAACCTCCTGCCAGAGCCTACCACTAAAAAAAATAAAGAACTAAATCAAGGAAGTCCAAGGAACATATTTGGCAAGGGTTAGCTCTCTGAAATACAAGGCAGAGCTGGCAAGTTCAAGGAATATAGCCAAGAGCAAATGGAAAATGACTGGCCCAGATTTCATCACTCAAAAACTAGTTAAGGCTTTTAATAACTGAGATCTGCATCTAGGTGAAAATACTGCTGTGTGCATTGCATAAGCACATAGACTATCTGCATGTGGTTATTTGTCCACGTGACTTTCATTACACCTGTGGTGGAGGTACAGTGAACCAGAAATTGGTGTGTGACAGCTTTCTGCAATGAATACAAGTGGAGTGTGCGCATGTTTGTCTGCAGTGAAATACAAGTGGAATGTATGCATGCTTTGTCTGAATCTAAGCCACACCATGTTTCCAACACATTCTCTTTCCATCTGCCAGGAGATCAGCACTATCCCAAATTAGATAATGTGACCACGTGACTTGTTATCCAACCTGTGACACTGTATTTGCTGTACTTTTTACAGATTCACAATAGAACTCATTGTTGTGAATGGAGAGGTGCTTTACTTGAAAAGATGTCTCGAGTTTGGGGAAAAATAATGTGCACATTATTTGAAAATCTAACTAGCATGCTATTGGAAAATAAGGATGACCTATGTCTTCCAACTTTTCAGCTACCTTCTATTTGTAGGGGATAGAATGATACCATTCAACATTATGTTGGAATCCAAACAATTAAGCCCTGGAAACAGAATCCTCAAGTTCACCAAATAAGCCCCAGCTTTGAGAGATGCATAAATTCTAATGGCACTAGTGGATTCCCAGAAGTGATCTTTAAAAAAAAAAAAAGAAAAAGAAAAGGTCTCCAGCCATGCCATGTCCTTGCTTAAAAACCTTGCCTGGCTCTCTGCTTCCCAGGCTTCCCAGAAGATAAAAAACAGATTCCGTTGTCCAGCCCCAACTCTCACCCCCATTTATCTGTCCAGCTCTATTTGTGCCCAACGTACAATATATTCCAGAAACTGGACTTGTTACTATTATTAGTAAGTTGCCTTTGCATAAATTCAGGGCGTCCAAATGTCTTTCCTACATGCCAAGAATATCCTTTCAAACACTCTCTCATCCTCCTATTAGCAAAATTTCCCTTCTCTTTCCAGTCTTGGTTCCCATGCCCTGTCCTCTGAGAAACCCTCCTAAGTGGTGCTCCCTGTGTTCCTAACCATGTCTCTCACATGGGCCTCCCTACAGCACTGTGCTTCTGCTTCTCTCTGGCACCCACAGCAGTTTTATCTTAGGACCTTCCAAGTATCTGTTATGGAGGCCAGGGAGTTCTTGGTGACCTTAAGATACCAGCTGAGGGGCTGGAGAGATGGCCTAGCGGTTAAGAGCACCGACCGCTCTTACAGAGGACCCGGGTTCAATCCCCAGCACCCACATGGCTGCCGAGAACCATCTGAAACTCCAGTTCCAGGAGAACTCCAGTTCCAGGGGAATCCGAGACCCTCTTCTGACCTCCGCCGCATTGCACAACACAGGTGCACAGACTTGCATGCAGACAGTACATTCATACACATACAGAAATAAATAAAAATTAATAAAAAAAGATACCAGCTGAATGGATGAAGAAATGAATGAATGAATGAATGAATGAATGAATGAATGAAGACCTTATCTCTCTGCCTTCATATGCTGCTCTGAAATCAAAGCTGGGTATGGTGGCTCACACCTTTAATCTCAGGATTTAGGAGACAGAGGTGGGTGAATCTTTGAGATCAAGCCCAGCCTGGTACATAGCCAGTTCCAGGCCAGCTGAAGCTACAGAGACCCTGTCTCAAAACAAACAAAAAGAATTTTAGGCAAGCAGGTGGCACACACCTGTGATCACAGTCCTCTCTAGGCCAAGGTAAAGCACAATGAGTTCGAGGACACTGCACTACGTTAGAAGACCCTATCTCAACAAAATCAGTAGAGACAGAGACAGAGACACAGAGAGACACAGCAACACAGACAGACAGAAAAACAGAATTACAGATGCCTCAGTATCAAATTTCAGGTGTTTATCTAAGCTGATTAAAGGTACAGTACTTTATAATATAAACAGTTGACTTCAGTCTTGTGTGTGAGTATATTGCCTGCATGTATATAAGTGTACTCATGTCCTGCAGTGCTAGTAGAAGGTGTCAGATTCCCCTGGAACTGGAGTTATAGATGGTTGTTAGCCACCATGTAGGTGCTGGGAATTGAACCTGGGTCCTTCGAAAGAATGCTCTTAACTGCTGACCCATCATCTCTCCAGCTCCTCAGCCTGTTTTGAGTAATTTAATTTTAGAGCTAGGAAGAACCAGAGACCTCAGAGACCATCTCCTTTAGGTAAAGGAGAGATGTGCTGAGCAGAAAGTAGGTAAGTCTGAAAACAATGGATCTAGAGGCCCTGAACTCACCCACTATTCTTGTTAATCTGTTATAGTAACTCAGCTGTGCTTAGAGAGAAATTTGAACATCTATAACATCTATATAAGTATTTGCAATAAAATATAAAGAGAAAATAAAATATATTAAAAAAAGGAAATCATTCACAAAACTCACATGAATTCAAATTAAGTTTCATTTATATAATTTAACGTCTGTTAATTTGTATGTATATATATATTGTTCATGCGTGTCCACATTTGCAGGTGTGCACACACGTGCATATGGAGGCCAGAGGTAGTTGTCAAGCATCTTCATCCTCCATCTTGTTGTTTTAGACAAGGTATGATACTAAGCCTGTATCTCACCAATTTGGCAAGAATATCTGGACAACAAATTTTAGGAATCCTCCTGCTTCTACAGGACTAGGATTGCAGGTGCATGCCCACACATGCAGCTTTTTACATGGGTGCTGACAGTCCAAACTCATTGACTTGCATGGCAAGTGTTTTATTAACTAAGCCACCACCCTAATACTCTTACCTTAAATTAGATTCTTACATATTCTAAAGTTGTTATGAATTGGTACAACCTTTTTTCGGAAAGCAATAAAGAAATACAGAATAAGAGTTACTATGTTCGTTCTGTTTTGACTTTTATCTAAAGTACTAAGAATTTATTCTATCAAAAATTTTAACAATGCCAAAAAACTGTTTGGAAAGGATTATTTATTAAAACCACTTCAATATACAACAAAATGAGATTGTATATTAAAGCAAAGGAACATTTTTCAGTCATTAAACATCATAATTATGCAGCCTACAAGGAAATGTGGGAAGTATAACTATAAAATGGATATTGTAGAAATCAAAATAGTGTGATGGTAGCAACTTTATAAAGACTTATTACAGGAAGGTGTTGGATAACAGTTATAAAAACAGTTGTGATAGGCTTAGATTATGGTTTTACTGTTTTCTGTAAACATCAATAAATGCTGCTGTGACATTTTGCTTCTTCGACGAGGCAGATAGAAAGTAAATTCACTCAGCCGGGCTTGGTGGCACACGCCTGTAATCCTAGCACTCGGGAGGCAGAGGCAGGCAGATCTTTGTGAGTTCAAGGCCAGCCTGGTCTACAGAGTGAGTTCCAGGACAGCTGGGGCTACAGGGAGACCCTGTCTCGAAAAGACCAAAAAAAAAAAGAAAGTAAATTCACTCACCAGTGGCAATTGGGTGTTTCAGAGGGACACAGTGAAACAGATGAGTCAGATTTGCTTTGCCTCAAGTATGCCTGTCCCGGCTCTAGAGGGAATCACGGTGGGGACAGAGCACAGGTTCAGGAGAGTAGCCTCTGTGGGGAGTCTGCAGAAATGACAGGAAGCAGGATGCGGCCTGTGCTGAAGAAATCTCACTCAGCTTTGCTAAAGAGAGAATATGGTTTGACCTCTCCTGGTCAAAGGTCTAGGGGAGAGCATCATGGTTCTTGGCTCCCATCATGCTCCAGGAAAAATGCTCACCAGGAGCTACCGGGCTCATCTTTTGAAATGTAACATACATGTTTCACTGAATCCTTGTAGTGATTAGGCAACATATCTACTACAGAATCTTTTCTCTTTCACAAAGGCAAATTCTAGAACAGTGGGCCTTACAAAATCCATCTGTTGATTAGGTCAAACTGATACATATTACCTGAAGACAGGTAAAAAGGGAGCTCGAGTGGCTTGTCTGCCCCCTCCACTCTATCACTTTATATCTATCCCTTGTTAAATCATAACATGAGGAATGTACACTGCTACCTCGTTTTGTCTCCACGACTCAAATAGCAAGATTGCAGGTTGCTAAGCTGTTCCCAGTTCAACTGGAAGCTTTAGCCGGCTCTGGGCTTCCTGAGATTTGGTCTTGCTTTTTTCCAGGAACGATCAGCATTCCAGGCAGAGCAGATTACAAGATGCTCTGTATCCCTGGCTCTGGTCGCTACAGGCAGACCATCACTTCCCAGTGTTGTGATAACCCAAAATGCTCCCATGTTTCCAAGTGTCCTTTGGGGTGGGAGGATGCTGCCTCCACTAGAGAAATGTTAAGCAATTGATATTTGTCCACCCATAAATGCTTATCAAGTATCTTCTCTATGCAAAGCACTTTGCTGGCACAAGAGACACTTTGTGGGGAGGACTGACATTTAAAGTGGTACTATAAAATGTGACCAACGCTCCACCAGACCATTGTGTCGAGAGCGCAGACAGGAAAAGGTTCCAACCCTATAGAGTATCCTGGCCGAGCTTCATGACCTGACAACAGGAAGTGACTCCAAGGAGCAGTGAAGCTTTACTATTCCACGATGAATGTCATTGTGCCCACGCCACATCCCAATCACAGAGGTTAAGGCCTTTGCTTATCCTCCCTAAAAATGAATTTGAGTCCTACCTATCTCACAGGCTTGTTTCTGGGGTAAGCACAATGTCATCCTTTCATATAGTGATGTAGCAGAGATTCGACTTTGAGCTTAATTTGTGTTCTGAGCTAGGAATCAGAAATGTCTGAAGAAGTCCTATAGCCTGGTGGGGTAGGCAGCCTCCCAGGATCTATTTTTAAGTTGGTTTCTCTGGATTCTCATCTGAGGCCTGTGGAGAGAGAGATTGCAGGGGCTGAGGAGAGTGTTGTGATTTGGAGACTCAAGGGCTCAAGCAGTGTTCCCTGGTACCAGGTAACAAAGTGTGTCCCAGAACTGGGGGCTGTGGAGAAGAGGGAAATGTCCTTTCTACCTGCGCTCATTTTTCCTCCGTGGACTGCTCTGGCTCCAAGGTCATAGGCAGGGGCTTCACCGGAGGCAGTAAAGTGAGGGAAGGCCCACCTTTGAATGGCTTAGGGGTAGAAAACCTCAACCACAAGGCTTCTTGCAAAAGATAAAAAGGCAAATGATCAGTAAACACAGGTCAGACAACTTCTCCCTCCTGAGGAAATTTTACACGGGTTGAGAGCAGGGACCTGAAATATGACTTATTACGGTTAATGTGACTCATTTATCCCCACAAGCCAGGAAAGCCTGCTATTTACCACAATAAGAACACATGTCAGCACTGAAGGAGCAGAGACCCCACTGTCCAGAGGCCAGCTCCCAGCATGCATTGCCCTCCCCCCATCCCTCCCCAAAGCCTGAGATTGGCCGTGACAGGAAGGCATTAGCACAGAATCTCACTACCATGGAAACCTGAGTTTGGGATAGCCTGCTTTCAGTGGACGAAGAGAAGAGAGCCATTTCCCCAAAACCACCTTATGTTTAGTAAAAGCACAGTAACTATCCAGTGTTTAATTGAATGTAGTAGATACTTGACTATATTTGACTGTTCATTTCTGAAAGTTTCAGGGGCCCAGTAATTCTGGGACGGCCCCACCCACAGTACCTCAGCAGAGGCTGGAAGTGGAATTTGCACCTTGCACTGGTTACCTTTACTTCTCAACTTGATATACTTGGGAAGAGGGACCCTAAGATTGAAGAATTTTCTCTACCAGACTGGGTCAGTCTGCGAGGCATTTTCTTGATTGTTGAGTGATGTGAGAAGGACCAGTCCACTGCAGGAGGAGCGGGCCCCAGGCAGGTAGTACCGTGTTGTGAAAGAGCAGACTGAGCAGGGCCAAGGGAGCAAGCCAGGAAGCAGTGTTCCTCCCTCCTCTGTGCTTCAGGCTCCTGCCCAGAGTTCCCTCCTTGGCTTCCCTTGATGATGAACTGAGCTGTAAGCCAAATAAACCTTTCCCTCTCTGAGTTGGTTTTGATCAGTGCTAAAGCACAGCGATAGAAAGAAATGAATAACACACCTCCCACACCCCCTTCCTCGTGACAGGAGATAGTATTTTGTAGATGAGCTCTCAGGATGATTAGGTGACCAATAAGCTTCCATTTGTCTCTCTCAGGAACATGCTTCTCCTACTCCGGCCATCTATACTTTTCTAACAGGGTAACAATTACAAGACCAATCGTACATGCACTTCTGACACTGTAACCTTGGCTCTGCACCCCTGAAGTGACAGGATTATGCTCGTCCCCATGAGCCTGTGTGCACCTTTGCAATGGCATTGAGCAATATATACAGGAGTGACATCAGGTGACTTCTAAGGCTGGGCTATCAAATGTCATGCAGCTTTGCTACAGGGTCTCTGAACACCAGCTCTTGGAACCCAGTTTCAGTAGTCAAAGCCATGACAGGGAGGCCCCCATGGGCAGGAGCCAGGGCTCCAGCCCCAGCCTAGACCCCATCTACCTGCCCTATGTGTAGGGACTCCTGCAGGGCCTCCCCAAGTTTCTCCTGCTGCCAAGACCCTCAATGTTGTCAGTCTTACCTTCCAGAAGGTTTATTGTTCTCAGTTCCATTTTGTTTTATCATAAAGTACAATCAGTCACTTTCCAATTTCTACTGGATTCCCCTTCAGAAATCTGTCTCATCACACAAGTGCATATGCACATACATACATATAAATTGATTTTGTTAATGAATTCTGGCCTTTCTTGAGAAACGATTACAGAATTTTAGGAACCAAAGTCATGACTTTGATGTCCATATTCTTGTTCCTATTCTGAGTGGCTTTCTAAAATTATTAGAGCCCTAAAAAGGGACTTTGCTCTAAGCTCACCACAGCTCAGGACTACAAAATGATGCCTCCTGTGGCCTGATGAGTTGTGCTGCTGGGGAGAGATGGACAGAGGGGCCGGGAGCACTGATTTCGCATCCCAGGCTCCTCATTTGGTGTGATCCTGAGAGAGATGTGCCCTCCTCTCGCTCTCCATTAAAACAAAGGCCCTTCCCCAATGATTTCCTCAATTTTCAGCCTGGGAAGTAGAGGACTGGTGAGTCCGCTGTTACACTAATTTCACTTATTCTTACCTCATTTCAAAACCATGTTATTCTTCCTGCTGCATTTCCACCAGCCATTTTCTTCTGCAACCTGTAGGTTTCCTGCAGAGAGAGGACAATGGGCAAGTTAAGCGAGAGAGATGATTTACAAGGCTTTTTCCTTTCACTCTAATTTACAGGAAAATCATCCTTGCATGGGAAGACAAGCCAAAGCCTCACATCACTGAAGGATTCGGAGCGATGGGAAAGGAAATGGAAAAATAGGATATAGTTTATATTAGTAATACCAAATAGGTCTGATAGTCGTTTTTCACTCACGCCTCAGATATGACTAAAAAAATGCCCTTTTTTACCTGGGCAAAAAATTTCTTTCATTTCAGACAATACTTTTTATTTTTTTTGCAAGAATTAATTTCTAGCTGTTTCTGCTAGGATTATGTTCTTCTACATAAATACAAAACCCAAAAGAAAAACCTCTTTTGAGAGGTTTAAAGCCACATGGTTGGTTCTATTCTTTCATGTAAAAGAAATCGGGAAATGAGCATCCAGGGCTGGCAGGGCAGCACTACAAAGATGCCTGGAATCAGGACAGCTTACATCTTTCGGCTTTCTCATTCTTAGCACATAGCTTCACCCTCGTGCTGGCTGTTGGGACTCCGGCATCTTGCCTGGGATCCTGGCAACCAAAGTAGAAAAGGACAAGGAAAACCCACACAGCATCCTACTAAGTCGACTGCCCTGCACAGCACTCCCTGGAAATCCCATACAGGGATGGGCTTACATGTCCATAGCCAACACCTAATCACCTGAGCGGCCTAGGTACTCAGAAAGCTAAGAAAACATTAGCATCTGCGATGGTTGAGGCATGGCTTAAGTGTGTCCTTCAAAGATCCCTGTGCAGGAGGTTGGTCCACAGTGTGGCTGTGTTGAAGCTGATGGACCATTAAGGGTTGGCAGTGCCACCCTTAGAGATTAATGAATGTCGAGTTCTTTTGCTAGAGTGGACTAGATCACAAAGTGGGCCGTTACCAAAGCCAAGTCCGTCCAGTTTCCTGCTGGAAGCTTTTGCTCATGATCATCTTCTCTTCTTCCTCTCCCTCCCTTACATACATTTCTACCACATGGCATCATCCACTATGTTATGACACATCTAAAAGGCTCCTACCCAAAACTGACCAGAAAGGGTCATCTGATCTTGGACTTTTATTCTCCATAAATATAACCCTAATAACCCTGTTTTCTTTATAACTATTCAGCCCCCATGTTTTACACAAAATGGACTAAAGCAACACCATAATTCACAAAGGCCCTTTCTTTCTCTAAGTTCCTCTAGCATTTATTATCTATATTACATAATCTAAGACCTACCTAGAACGTTCCTCTATTAATCTAGTTCTATGAACAAGTAGAATTATTTACTAGAGATGCAAACTTTTCAGGTAATTAATAACCTGTTACTTTTACTGCTTCATTCAAAATTCTTATTTTAATTATTTCGTTTTTTATGTGTGTGAGTATATTGCCTGCATGTATGCAACTGCACCCATATTGTGTAATGCCTGTGGAGATCAGAAGAGGACAAAAATTGAAGAAATCCCCTGGAACTGGAGTTAGACTGTTGTTAGCCACCAAGTAGGTGCTGGGAACTGAACCCAGGTCCTCTGGAAGAACAGCCAGTGACCTTAATCACTGGGCTATCTCTACAGGAACAGTTATATGAGGCTGCAGCACATTACCACACCCCAAATTATAGAGGTTCTAGTTCTCATGAAAAGGAGGAAACTCTGTGTTAGACTCTTGTCAATCTGTGTTTGAAGTGTCTTTCAAAGTCTTGTGTATTTAGAGGTTTATTCCCCATCTGCTCTTGGAAGCTGGTGGTAAGGAGTCATGTCAGCGGAGTGTATTCTTGAAGGGGATATTAAGACCTCTTCTCCTGATACTTCCCAATTGCCTACAGTGAAGAACTTTGCTGCCTATATGCTCCCACTACAGGCCTCAAACCAACTGGAGCTAGCCAGGCCTAATACCTCTGAAACGCTGAGCCAGAATAAACCTTTCTTCTTTTTAAGTTGTTTATCTCAGGCATTTTGTCACATCAATGCAAAACTAATACTAAACCTGACACAATATACCTAATGCCTCATCTGTAATATATACATATATATATTTAGTAAAAGGTTTTCCAAGTGCCCCCACTGACCAGCAGAACAAGACCCGACAGCGATTTACACTTTCAGCAAACAACTCTGCCTGCCTGAGGACAGTCGGACAATAGACGGGAACTGTAATTGAGTTACAAATCATTTAGTGCAGACTATAATGACTAGAGGAAGCTGTAGAAGAGAGGGACTTCTGAGAGGTCGGATAGTAATGTTTCATTGAGCAAAAGAGACCTGTGATGGGGCTTGGACATGCAGTGCACAACTGGAATGGTTAATTTTACCTGTCCACTCAGCTGGGCTACAAGGTGCCCAGGTATTTGTTTAAGCACTGCTCTGAATGTGTCCAGGAGGGTGTGTTTGTATGGCATCAGTTATCTCGATCAGGCTAGGGAAAGCAGATTTCCATCTGCAGCACAAATGGGCCTGGAGGCATGAGGAGAACAGAAGAGTGGAGTAGGACCCTCTGTGCATGACTTCAAGCTGGTCTGGCTTTTGGCTTCAGAACTGGACTTAGGCTAGAATCCCAACATGGACTGTTCTGGGTTTCCTCGGATTTTCGACTTCCAAACCTCTATAGCTGTGTGAGCTAGTTTCCTCCCTGTGATAAATTTCTTTTCATGGTTCTTTCTCCCTTCCTCCTTTCATTTACCTATCTACCTACCTATCTATGTGTTATCAGTTCCATTTCTCTAGTTTTCTGACTAATGCCCTAAGTATGTAAGAAAACTTTTGGTACACTGAGCATCTTCTAAACCCCAGGCTGAGTGGCAAGCAAAGGAATAGAGATGTATCTCCATTGCTGACTTAACTCACAAGCTACTGAGGGAGAGGAAAGAAAAAGACCCATGATGCCAGCTTGCTGCTGGGCTCCTGTAGAAGGATGCATAGAAGACACAGGAGGAACCCTAACTCAGCTACAGGCAAGGACAGTTCCCAGGAGAGAGGGGTTGTATCTCATAAGGCTTCTCAGAGGAAGTGTGGTGATCATTTGGGTTGTGTAGGGAAGGCTTCATGGATGGCATTTGGATTTGATTTGTCTTCCTTTTGTTGAAGAGACTTGTGTGTACTAAAGCTGAAAAGAAGCTACCAATAGTGGAGATATTGAAAGTATCAATCCTAGATCCCAAGTGTGGAAAAGCAAGCTCAGAATATGAACGTTAACCTGCCTAGGAAACAAAGGTGCTGTGTGTCATCAGAGTCTCTGCAACGCATTCCATAGGCATCCAATCCTGACCTAGCAGAATCTCTCCAGGCAGCATGGCCCAGCAGTGGCCCTGCACAGGCCCATACTGCCTCCTCTTGTACCTCACTCATTCCTATAACACTCCCAACCCACCATCCACTTGTTATCCAACTCTCTCCTCTCCCATCTCCCACAAGTCACTGAGTTTGAACTCTCAAAACCCAGAGAGCATCTTTTCATCATCCCATGTGTGGATCAGTTTTGTTAAGAGTTAGTAAGCAGTGTGCCGCATGCTGTAATCCATTCTAGTCCATCCACCCTGGATACTGAACACAGCCAACTGGGATATTCAGTTTCCTGAAGGCACAGTATGGATGCCAAAGGTCTCAGGCTTTTGAAAGTCTCACAGTGAACATGTAGGGTTCCCACTGACTATTGGCTGGTTACATGCAGCTACTCTGCATCACACCCTGCAGGGAACAAGGAAGGTGAGAAGGGCCACTGAGGGACCTAACATATCAAAGGACACAATGTTTTAGAATAGAGAGCTTTGATTTGTATGATTTATAATAAATGCAATAAATGTATCATTTATCTCCAATTCTCTAGTAAGATTATTAACTTTTTCTTCTAAAGATAACTTGATTACATTACTTATTTATACTATGTACATTGCATTAGAATTAAAAAATGCATTGGAATAAAAATTTCATATACAATTTTTTTAAATTAGTACTTTTCATCCACTGCTAATAAGAGCTTAGATTATTAGAAAGAAGGAATCTTAAATATGCATCTCACCTTCAGATCTTAGTACTGCTTATTTACTGTTTGAAAGACAATCTAGAAATGACATTTATACTCACTTTCAATCTCTCATGTTGATACTGGGGCTGAATTTTTGTGTTTGGAATCTATGACATATCACAAAAAGTAGCATGACAGAGACGAAAAATGGGAGCTATGGGACAGCCTGTATAGTTCAGCTTAAAAGCCAAATACAGGTATGTCTCTTACGAGCTGCGAGTGAGGGACATAATTATAAAGCAATTGTAATCAGAGTTCTTAAAGTTTTTAAGTAGAGGTGATGAATAAAATTACTAGATGTTTTCTAAGAACCATCACTGTGCTAAACACTGTATGATACTACTACAGCTCATCTTAACAACGATCCTCTGAAATAGTTCTTATTTTCTCCATTTCACACATGAACAAATTGAGACTTAGATGAGCTAATAAGCCAGGGGTTAGCCCTTCAGAGATGACCCTAAAGACTCCCTCCCTCTTAGCCAGCATCTCACACTGACTCTGTGTAGATTAATCCCAGGCCCTGGAACTGCATCTGTAGGGGAGGGGCTTGTCCAAATTAAGGAAAATGTCCAATGTTCCCAGAGGGTGAGAACCATTCAATTTTATGGTCTTACAGCTTTTCCCTATCCTGGCCCCACTTCCTGCTGATATTTTCTTTATTTTCTTAAATTTAAAAACTATTTTCAATGAACAGATAGCAATAGTTCATGATTATGGGTGTATGGTGATATCTCAGTGCATTTGTAGATTGCGCAGTGACAACTCAGGAGATTCAGATTGTCTATCATTTCAGTCAGTCATCCTTTCTTCGCTATAAGAACATTCAAGGGCTGGAGAGATGGCTCAGAGGTTAAGCTCATGGTTTGTCCTGCAGAGGACGTAGGGTCAGTTCCAAGCATCCACATGGAAGCTAAGAACCATATGTAGCTCTTGTTCCAGCTCACTGCCCTCTGTTGGTGGGCTAGTAGGAGGGGCCATGTGCTCCATTTAATGTATGCCTTCTTTCTAAGGTCTTTAAACTGGGCCCACCAATTACTACGGCTTGTTTCTTTGCCTTTCACAAAGTGCTGTACACATGTCATCTCATCTAACAAACCAAAGGATAATAAAGTTCAGAGATTTGAGTGCTGGGTGAAAAGCATCTCGGTAGTGTTAAGGGAAGGTGACTGTGAGGTCATTGTGCTTATGTCATTTAGAGAGTTGTCATGATTTCCCCCAAATCAACATAAGTGTAGCAAGAACAATGATGGGAACATGACATGTCCAGCTTAGAAGTCTCTCAGATAAGTTTATCACTTTTCCAAGTAAGGAAGCAGCTAATGTAGGCTTTACTGTATAATGCTCCCCAACCTTCCCAGCCTTATTCTTTACCTCTGCCCTGGCTACACCCTTTCCACTCAAGCCCTGTTAGAGCACCTATCACTGCAGAGAACACCTGTCTCATCAAACATCTAGACTTGGACTTTATTCACTACCTGAAAAATAATGACTGCTCTCTACGGGCCTAGCACAATTGATAATCTCTATGATGTCTGCCATTTTATTGGATCTGGATTTACTAAGCGAAATGTTCCCTTGGTTGGGTGTAAGATGATGAAAGACCCTTCACCAGAGTAAACAGAACCTTCCTGCAGTAACTGGTATACAATCATGTTTAAGGAGAAAGCATCATGGCTTTTTTGCCTGCCCACTATATCTCCTTGCTGGTGAACACATCTACCCTGATGTTGCTGCTGCTGTGGGTGCCATCATTTACTGATAAAAGAACCCAAATTATTTAGTCTTCCAAAATTCCCTGCAGACCAGTGGCTCTCCAGGAATCCTCCAGGCCTTCTCCAGGAATCCTCCAGGCCTTCTACAGGAATATTCCAGGCCTTCAGCAGAATACTGGGACTACTGAGGTGTCCAGCCTCATGAGCTGACAGCTCTTGTGTCCTCAGTGTGCATACAGTTGTTGTTGGACTACCCAGCTATCGTGTAAGCCAAGCTAATATAACTCTCCACCTAATTCTATCAATTCTGTCCCTCTGGAAAACTCTGACTAACATAATCTTTCTGAAAAGGTACCCCAAACTTCTATCCACCAAAGATGTTTATTCAACTTATAAATAAATACTTCAGCATAATTGTATACTTATGCAGTTCTCTTCCCACTAGAATGAGGACTTTTTAACAACAGTGATTAGTATTCAATTTAGTGCTTTCCACCTAGCTGCATTTTTCTAGAAGACAGGCAGTGCTCTCAGGGAGTTCTGTTATTGTTTTTCAGCTAAATGTATTGAGAGCCAACTACATAGTGGGCATTTATCAGAGCACTTTGTGTGTAGTAACTCAGTCTGCACAACAACCCTGTCAAGTGGGTTCCGTTATCTTCCTCACTCTACAAATGAAGAAACCAAGTTCAGATGGAGGAACTCCCCCCAGGTACCAAGAGCTAAATGGTAAAAGCAAAACAACAGAGGTCAGGTACCACATTTCAGGGTCTGTGTCTTTGGCAACTTTGCTGCCAGGGCCCTTGATTGTTGGTTAAAGGTGTGTTAACTTATGAACAAACCACTTGTTCACAGTGTCAGAGGTTGGCTATGGAGGTTACGGAACCTCAACAGTAAGAGAGCCTAGATTTCCAGTTCCATCAAATGCAAATACTGCATTCATTGTCTTCTTCTACAGAGGTACTGCCTCATGCCGTCCAGTTACCGTTGCCTCTCACAAAGGTTTAGGAAGGACCAATCTGACTGTGTTATATCTTCACCACAGTTTGTAACTAATGCTTTTCTTAATCATCCCTTTGAAAACCACAGATGAATCTAATATGAAGGTACAATTAGTCCCTGAGGCATCATGAAGGAGGTGGATAGGTAGGGAGAACCAGGTCATTTCCTTAAAGTGCATCCTAAGTTAAGCAAGAAGATGGGGACCATTATCTGTTTATTAACTGTATAATGGGAAAGCCAGATATGGTGCTGCATGTCTGTGAACTTAGCTCTTGAAAACTTAGCAGTCAGGAGGCTGAGGCAGGAAGATGATGATTTTTGAGGCCAACCTGGACTACAGAGTAATAACCTGTCTCAAAAAGCCAAATAAATAGATGATAATAAAGATAGATAGATGATAGATAGTAGATGACAGATGACAGATAAATTATAGATGACAAATAGATAGGTAATAGATGAGTTAAAGGATAGATAGAAGACAGATGATAGCTAAACAATTGATACATAGATATAGAGAGATGATAGATGATAGATAGATAATAGATGAGATAAAGGATAGACAAAAGATACATGATAAATGATTGATAGAGATAGATGATAGATAGATAGATGATAGATAGATAGATGATAGATGAAAAACAAAGAACAATGAAGAATGTTATCTTTGATTTGATTCTGCAGCTGAACTGTGAGTCAATGAAGAATAGAGCTTGAAGTGAGAGAGGCTAGGTCATCTTTCCTTTTTCATATCCATGAAGCCATGTTACAGCAGCCTCTACCAACATTCTGAGTGCCTCCCAACATGGTTTTATTTGACTATGGCAGAAACAGAGTTGAAGGGATAAAAGCAAATAGCTAGAATGGATAAGAAGGAGGAGAAATTCTCACAGAAAAATGGAAGCCACTTCATGGCTGGGTAGTCTTTTCAGCAGTCCATGACTGAAAGGAAGATGAGCTCCTGGATCTTCCTCATTCTCAGAAGCTCTTACCAAGTTTAGAGTCTAAAAGAATCATACCGTTGCAGAAATAATAATCCTGAAGGAAACATAACTTTAGAAAGGAAGTAGGCATATTGTTTAATATGTGCTTGCAAAATACTACTTCACATCTATTATTTAATTTCATCCATATTGAAATCCTGCAAGGTGATCGATATCAGGCCATTGAACAGTTGAAGAAACTAAAACCCGGCAATATTAAATGATTTCTCCAAGTTCACAAATTTCCTAATCACCAGAGCTACACCTTCAAACTATGTTTTATAAGACCTTAGCCTTTTCTATTTCACCATACTGCTTTTTAGAAAATGATATAAAAGGCAAATAAGTGATTGATGTTGTTCTTCCTGGAGGACATGAAAGGAATCTGCAAATAGCACAGTCCAGTTCCATAATAAAATCTTTTAATTACGACCCAAATCACAGCTGATTGTGAGCTCACCTGAAGTCAAAGCCCTTCACAGCGAGTTTAGTGGTGACACTTTGCCTCTTTTTTCTATTAGCAAATAGAGAACCCTAGGAAGGTATGCTTTATGTAGCTTACACCAGAAGTGTAGACAGTGAGACATTTATAAAGATGCCAGCAGGGGAGAAGGAGGGAAGGAAAAGGTAGAGTTTGCAACTTATTATGTCTGAAATTTCATTTGGGGACCTACTATTATTACTGCTCTGGAAATGAAGTACATACATTTCTTTTGAAGACTATTTCAGGGAGTGTGTACAGGGATCCTAAAGGCACTGAGTGAACAGATTAGTGGGATTGCATGACTGAGAGCCTCCATCTAACTCGCTGGCTGTAGAACCAAGACTGCAGGCCAGATGAAAAGTCCATGTCTCAAGTGATAATAGTAATTGGTGATGAGTTGCTTTGCATAAATAACAAGATAACATATTGGCTTCCCAAGGCAGGTGATGTTTCTATCACTACTTTTAATGATTTACCCTTCATTACTTTTAATCTTTGAATACTGTCAATAACTATAAAAACACACTGGCTCCTTTGGCCCAAAATAGTCTTTTGTTCTTTTAAGGCTTTTCTGAAGTAGGTGAAGTAGGTAATGACTTCATAGAACATTAGTTTGTTATTCTGTTTGCTCTTTGTGTGTTGTATCAGATATATTATATATGCATCAGTTATAATATATATATATATATATCCATGCATAAAATCTATGGAATAGAGGCTAGGGAAGTGGCTCAGTAGGAAAAATGTTTGCTGTGTAATCATGAGGACTGAGCTCGAATCCTCAGAACCCATGTCAAGCTGAATGCAGTACCACTGCTCTAGAATCCCAGTGTTCCTGCGACAAGATGGGAGCCGGGACAAGAGGATCCCCAGAAGTCTTGGACCAGCTAGCCTGGCAGATGCAGCAGTGAGCAACAAGAGTCTCAGACAAGGTGGAGCTCCATGACTGACACTTAGGTGTCCCTGACCCCCCGCACGTGGGCTGTGGCCTGCATGAACCCACACTCACTGACATGAACATGCACACACAAATACAAAAGATAATATGTGTGTAAGAGACATAGTTACACACACACACACACACACACACACACACACACACACACATAAGGAGAGAAACACCGAATTGGAGCTGAGCAAGGGCTGTACCCGTTCTACCTGCACCTGATGTTCCAGGGTAGATTTTGAGCAACATATGCTTGTCTGCTCCCAGTCACAGATTTGTCAGCATTAGAAGACAAAGGAATATGGGAAAGGAAGAATGTTCTGGAAGAAAGCACACTGTTAGAAAAGCCAATAAAATACCGTGTTTTAACTAAGTTCACTGTTCATACTAAGTCACTTCTACAATAACGCATTCTACCCTGGATGAATTTCTCTGTAACAATATGATAGCCACCCCATTCCATCTTGAGGTAAGAGCAATTCACAAAGACCGTGGAATTCATCCATTCCCCCCTCTTGAACATTGTTTTAGAACCCATTGTTTTCCATGTTCTCATCTCTCCAAGTTTTGAGCAATGAAAATAGAGAATCATCAAGGTGCAAAAGCAATTCATTCCTCAATACTGACAGATAATCTGTCGCCTAGATGGTTTTAACTACTGACTCTGTGGGAAGAATAATTTAGTCACTTGAAAGTTCCTAACTGTCCTCTCAGTAATAAGTGAGTAACAAGTGCATCCAATAAATGCCTAATGAAGAAATAAAAGCATGCTAAGTCATTTTCATCATAATCCTAATAAACAGCTGAAGGAAGCAGAATAGTGTCTCATTAGGAGAATTCAAGGTAAGTGACTGCCATGACAAGGGGAGAGCAGAAGAGAACTTCTAATAGTGTAATGAAGGGTGGGCAAACTTGTGCCAGGGGGAGTTTAGTGGACAAACTCTGAGTACTGGGCTCACAGTTTAGAAGTATGTTGATGGTTAACTAATTCTTCCAATTTATGTAAGGAGGAAGGTGTAGTCACTGGGGATCCAGTGTCTGGCAGAACCTAGTGAATCTGAGAGATAGGAAACAAATGCAAGGAAAATGTGGTTTTGGTGGAGCAGGGTCATGGTACTGGAGTGTCATCCCAGCAAAGGCAGCACTCAGCACCAAGCGAGTACACTGCATGACCCCTCAATAAAAACGGAACAAAACTGGGCTCTGCCAAGGAGAAGAGCACGATAGCAGAAACTGCAGCTGGATTCATGAAACCTGAGATAAATGCCAAAGAGTCCAAGGTTGGTTCTGTGGGACAGGTAGGTGGAAGGAATGTTCAAGATGATGTTTTAAGCAAGACAGCATGACAGTCCATTCTTCCCATACAAGACCTGTAGGAAAGAACCACACCAGAGTGAAATCTGAGCCACTGTTTCAAATTCAGGGACACTAGAAGGGATGGAACTGCATTCAGAGTTCAGGATATAGACGGGCCAGGAATTTTGCAAAGGTGATTCCTCAGATACTAATGCAGACCTCTGTACAAAGCCAAGTGCCGCATTGATCATTTTTATAATTACTACATTTCACATCCCCTTTATTTCCATTGGCCAAAGACAGTGAGCCCAGGAAAGTGTTACCTGTATGAGTTCCCTCGAGATTACGGTCACCATGCAGTCCTGATGAATCCTCCCTTTGCCATGATACTGAGGCAATAGTATTCTAATGCCATCTTTATTAGTGTTCGGCAGATCCCACACTACTGCATACAGAAATAGTGTAAATCATGGAACTGGTGTTTGAGGTCCATAAAATGCAAGGTTATGAATATTTCATTACTATACATTTTATTTCCCTGTCTATTCTGCATCTCCCAAAATGTTGTCTGTTTATTTATTGGCTCACTGTTCACAGGAATACTTAATTCTTAATATAAGGTGTGGACTAGATCACCAGTCCCAGCCTGAGGACTGAGCTACATTGGATAATGATAGATAGGTCCCCCACACACACCTTTTTCCCAATCCTTCTTCTACATACAATTACTTGTGAGTAAAAGGAGTTTCAGCTTCAACACTGTGGCATTTTCAAGTCCCCCAAATCAACCTCCAAACCTTTCACCCATGAACTAGGGCTATGTATTTAAATTTTTCTCAACACCCCTTTATATCCATCTTTGGCTGAAGTAAGCAGTTAGAGTTCTGCCGCAGATCTTGGCAATGAAAGACACATTGTGCAAGTGCAATTAGCTTCCCTCCCTGAGCTGGTACAAATGATTTGTATGAATCAGCTGGTCCTGCAAAGGATTCAGCCATTATCACCTGCTTCTGAATTCTCCTTTAACCACAAAATTCCTATTAGTAAACAGCCAGGGGGATTCAATCCTAGCAAAATCAGAATTTGAGTCCCCGACTCTAGGTGCAAACTTCTCTCATGCTATAGGGCATAGTAGATAGTAATACAACTCTTTCGTACAGCCTGCATAATATATAAAATGTCATAATTATATCTGCAATTCAGCAATGAAACAATTTTCCTCCTTTCTTCCCTGTCATCAGCATAATAGCAGCCTATGGGATTTGTATTTTCTGGCTGTGAGCCCTTTTATGGGCTGTGGAAAAAAAATACAAGCAGGTTAGTTTCACAGCGCTGAGAAGGCCTCATGACAGAAATATTGCTTTTAATGTTATTGTCTCTTTCTGGCTTGTGCCCACTCCCTTTAGGTGGAGAGGCTCTGTGCTGAGGCAGCATCACTTATGTTTTTCTGATAAACCCCCCTGCTCCCTTTCCTGGCTTCTGCCACCCATGTGGATGGGGAAATAATTAACCAGCTCTCAGGACTGTGAATATTATCTACAGATAAAGGGGACAAATGGGCTGGGAGGGGGCTAGTCAGAGGGACATGAAGTCAGAAGGAAGCATGTCTCCAAGTCGTGGAGATATAAAGGAATAGGAGAAAGATGCGTCTGGAGTGAATCTTCACATCCCATGCATTTTGCTCGCCAAGACAAATATCACAGCTCACATCTAACATTTGAAAAGCAGGGCCAAATAAAATGATGGATTAATAAGTCTACGGACAGAGTAATAGAAGGAAAATGTATTATAGAGAATGATGCCTGTGTCAGTCTGAACAGGGCAGGGGGAAAAAAACTGAAATGGAAAAGGGGGTGGGGTACCATAGCAACCTTAAATAAAAATCCCTCCTGTAGTTATGCTAAACATTAATTAAGGCTACACAAGATCCCTATGGTAAGACTGCTTCAGAAACAGGTATCTTCAGACCATTTGATATTCCTTTTTGTTATAACCTACTCTATGGGCACTGTGGATTGAACACCAGGCTAAATGTTCCCTCTATAATTATTGGTAATAATATTCCATGCACATTTATATCCCCCATCATCATCTGTGATGAGGCTAATCCAGTACTTTCTGCATGAACTGTTATAATACCCATAGCAGCAGGATGGAATATTATCAAGCATGGATTTACCAATGGAAAGCTTAATGTAACGGAGTTCATTTCCAGAAAATAGGCTGGGGATGAAATTTGTTAGAATCAGCCATACAGACAGACACCTGTAACCCTCTCCACAGAGACTCACTCAAGTGACCATTTCTCATAATGGTTTCATGTCAGTCACAGGAAGCGTTCTGAATACAGTTTTATAAAACTAAGGAAATAGTGGGTCCAGAAGCAGGTCTTTAATGAGGGGCAAGGTGATCTGGATTCTGCCGACATCTCAGCCACAGACACTCGCTTGGCAGCATTCAGGGGGCCATTGAGAGGTAAGAGAAACAACAGAAAGAAAACTCTCTAGGAAGAAATAGTATTTTTAAAGCCTGTTAGCTGCCCAAAGTTCTCTAGAGACAAATAGTTTTGCGATTTTGTTTTAAAACTAAGTGAATAAACCAACAGTGTTGCAAGCGACAAACTATTATTCAACTAAAATGATTTGAGACATCCTATAAGCAAAGTTAAAAAGGAAATGCTTAGTAGTTATGTAAAATTTTAAACCTTCATACATGTTAGACCCTCTTGAACTCTAAGATTATAATGAAGAGACCACAGTTGTACTCATGTTCAAGAAAAAAAATACAGCATATGAAAATTCAAATTTACAAACCAGATCAATTAATGGGTGATTATTCACACTATAAAAGGATTTATCACTTTACAAATGGATTCCCTGCAGGGTTCCATTTTAATAACTGAGCTCTCTCAGTGTTAGGAGTCACTGCCAATTAAAAGTCAATCAGAAGTGGAGATAAAATTCTTCTGAAATTAGAATGTATGTTGATAGAAAGTCATCTGTGGTTACAAAATTTCACCACATATAACTTTGTGGGGTGCAGAATTTATCCCCAAGCCTTACTAAGGAAGTGCTGTGGAGTCAGCTGGTCCTGGGAGTCACTGCCAAGGTATCTCAAGGTGAAATTGATAGTCTTTGCCTCTGGGATTTCCAGGATGTGGAACCAAGGTGTCACTATCAGCTTCCTGGGTGGGATGATTCTCTCACATGGAGGTCAGCCCTGCAGGGTGTTGGTCCACATTCACTAACATCCATGGGAGTCTTCTGTTGTTTTAGTAAAAACAATATTCTAAAATACCTCTGTGCATTTTCCAGAATCTTGGGCTCCATGCCATGCTGCTGAGAGCCCCTGTGGTGCTCAGGAAGCCTGGTTACTCTCAGGACACTAGAGGGCATCTCAGATGTCACTGGATTCAACTCTTCAAGCCTAAACTTGCCAATCTCCAATGTCCACTGCATGGATTTTTCTACTACAACAAAAATCCCTTTTTACAATTACCCAGTATTTTAAAATTAATTTCTAACTTCACATACTACTTAACACTGCCCATTACAAGCACAATATGCACACTGTGCATTTTCATATATACTTTGCTCTTATTCTTATTCCATGACCTGGCCCCTCTTTCTGGGCCTTCCCCCTGCCGTTGCCCTTTCTGATTTTGTGTCCTTGTGTTCTCTTTACCCCCTCCCTCTCCTAAGACCTCTTCTTCCCCTCTAAATCTAGGTTATGCATATGAGAGAAAGCATGCAGTATTTTATTAAACAAATGGCTTTAGAAAGAGTCAGAGCATTGGCTATCCACGTTTTTGCAGTCTGCCTTTTCTAGATCAAGTTCTCTCCATATTTTCTCCCTCTGCCTTTTCCCAGTCACTCTTCTTAGTCCTGTCAGCTTCCTCCTGTTCCCTGGAATGTCTCCTCCCCGGGTTCTGCTCCTTCCAACATTAGGATTTTAGAACAGGAAGTGAATCAGTGAAGACAGAGCTCAATGGTCCTAGTGGTGTGGGGAAGGTTCTCTAATGAACCAAGAAAAGCTCACCATTGGGGAGTCAAAGAGAGGCATTTTGGAACAGCCGTGAGGAGTAACAGGGTATAAACAAGACAAATAAATGACAGGTTTTTTTTTTTTTCCCATTGACTTCAATTTTCTAGGGTTCAGTTGCTGATACTACACAAAACCTGAACTAGCTGACCTATTTAACCATTTTTAGTATTTTCTCTAGTAGTTTTCAGCAGTGGAATAATGTGAGAAGAAAAGGCTCCTTGGGAATTTATCCATAGCTGATGGATGGTTAAATGTAAAGAGAATGGGAGACCTGGGCTTATCACAAACACATCATTGGAATGCCTATGTGTTCCACGCTGCTATGGCAAAGTGACACGACAGGTGGTCTGGATCACCCACACTGGAAAGCTTTAAGGAGCCATGGGCATTTGATGTGTTACCTCTGGTAGTAAGTGAATAGAAGGAAGGAGAGTAGAGGTTTCCAGGGCAAGTTTCAGACCTCAGAGGTGCAGCATTTATGTCTTTGTGATGGTTCTGATGCGGCCAGCCAATGTAGTTGGGGCTGGTGGTAAAGTGAAAACCCCTAAGGATGGTATGGATCGAAAATGAGACAGGTGCTGGAGTCATTTTGTAAAGTAAATGGAAGCAAGTTTGAAAAGAATGACTCAAATTTCCATTAAAATGCCTCTGGGACAAAAGATTACAGGAAGATATGCAACAATTCTCAACTGCCATCATATTAGTATAATGCATTGGGGAAACCTAAAATAAGGCTTCATTTACTCACTGAATTAATATTTGATGTCATTATTATTCACTGGATTGGTGGGTATTTTGGATACATGGTGCGCACAGTGTAAACAGTATGAACGTCAACCCTGTGTCATACTCTGTACTAAGCACTGTGATACAATTGAGAATAAACTAGTTTCTGCCCTGTAGTAGTTTATAGCCCAAGTGAGGAGGAGGAAAAAATATTCTGTCTCCCCAGTAGACTTCTCTTTCATCACAAAAGGAATGTGTAACCCAGACTCCAAGGCAAGGGAGGCTTCCTGGTTGAGGAAACATCTAGAAAAACAATAGGTGATATGTGTGGGAGGTGTGGTAAAGGGAATGACAGGAGCCAAGCTTCAGAAGTGGAAAAGAACAGCACACTTAGAAGGAAATGAAGGCATAGCAGTATGACAGGAAGTTAGACTGGGAGGGAGGAAGTGGTAGGCACCAAAGAAACACAGACCGCTTGAATCTCTGTGTGGAATTATCTCGATATCCTGAAAGCACAGGAAGCCATTAAGAGGTTTCTACGTAGCGGAATGGCATCATCAGATCAGCATCTTAGAAGACTCATTTCAGGTGACTTTTAGAGAGTGTATTAGCCAGAAGATGGCAGGAATATAAAAAAAAAAAAAAAAATCCAGCCAACACTAAACTGTCATACTTGGTATGGCGAGCGATGGCTAGAAATGAACACCCAAGCCTTCAGGCTTAAGCAAAATGAAAGAAGTACAAATCCCAGGCATTCGGGCATCTGGTTTGGGTGAATGTTCATGACCCTGTTTTAGACCTCATGAATTTAGGTGTTAATGACTTCTGAAGGTGCATCTGGTCAGATAACTATGGTCAGGAGATTGATAGGAAATGCACCTGGAGGTCAAGCAACAGGTCTGGGCTGGGTGAGGGTATAGGAATCCTTCCACAGAAGCGAGGTCCTGGAGTATCAGAGATGAGCCAGAACCAAGGAACAGAGGGTGGAGTCAGGACTCCTAGTGAACTTCATGTGCAATGACTGTCTCAGCATTTCAGGTGAAAGATCATGCTGGTCTAATTAGCTGAAAGACCACAGCAGTGGGAGGGGAAAGGATGCGAGGGGCTCAGAGACATTAGGGAAGTGATTCCAAACTCTCCATTTGTGAAACCCCAGGATATCTTCAATTACAAGAAATGCTTGGTTGACCCAAGTCCTTTAGAAAGTAATCTTATTGTTATGCTTTCTATTTAGAGGATGATGAAGACAATTCAGGTGTCTCAAAGCAGAAGACCCTGCTGGAAACTCCAACTGCCACTATGCAAAGGACTTTTCTGCCCTACATACTCACTGAGAGCCTGAGGCTAAAATCCTGCAGTGTAAGGAAGACGGGAGGGTGTATGCTGTAAACAAATGCAAAATATGATGGCAAAGATAAGTATTTAGCCCTAATATTGCTTGATCTAATTCCATAATTGGTTCTTTCTTGTCCTCCACTTGCCCTGAAGTCTGGCTTGCTTCTTGATGGCCTTAGGAGATAGTATATCCAATCTGGAGAACAAGTTATGCCCTCTATTTTTTGAGCACAGGCATTCTCAACATAGCCCCTAAAATCCAGGGTTGCCTCTTCCATCCCTATGTCCCATCCTGTACCTCCTTAGTAATTTTTCAAAAAATATTTTTACACTGGGGAGAAATTCCTTCTGATGGCTCCTTCCCACTCTGAAGCTTTCCCTCCTGGGTCTGCCTGTAGATAGTGTGGCTTCCTGGGCTTACTTGAACCAATTCACCTTGAACATCTCCCCCGGCCCTGTTTAGACAGCATATTTTGCTCTCTAACTTTGTCCCAGTATTATCTAGCTACTAAATTATTAGCAGCTCCCCAAGGCACCTATAAACATTGTAAAGTTTTTCCTCTCCATCTGGTAGCAGAGTGAGTTGAGTTCTCTGTTTTCTCATCCACATAATGGGGGTAAGTACCTAGCTCATGGTTACAGCTCAGTGAGTCTTAGCCAACATCCTTATTATTACTGAGGTTTACATCAGGTTCCTTCTCTAGCTGTATAATCAAAGGCCGGGCACTTGATATCAGTGTCTTATTTGATTGTGAGTCTTAGCCTTTAGCAGCTGAGCTACCTCTCCAGCTCCAGTTTCTCATTTGAAAAATGGGATTATAATGCCTGCTTATCTACCAAAGGTTAGAGGTTCCAATGGGAAATAATAAGCAAAGTACTCTGCATGTTACAAGAATCCATGAAAATGTTGGTTTTTGAACTTTTCTTTGAAGAGAGTGCATTTCCCAAATGTTTTTAGAATCGACGATAATCCCATGGCATGTTGACTGTGACTATAGATGTAAGAAACGAGAAATGTGCCTTAAAGTTTTGTCACACAGCCATCTTTGATAACTGATACTTGAAGGTTATTCAAAGATTTTTCTAATTTTCATGTCAGGTTAAAGCCTTGAAAAGCTGCAGACCTGAACTATGCATACTTAACTTCCAGTAAAATATATTCTCTGAATTATTTAGTGATGCAAAGCTGTTATAGTTAAGGAGTAATCTAAGAACAGCTATGTGAGGCATGTTCTGCTGCATTTATGAAGTTCCCATTGAAAACATTGGTCCATTCTTCGGTTCACCACATACTGCTAAGAGATTTTCCTAAGGAGCCAAAAATGATGCTGGGACTAACTGAAGTCTCTCTTTGTACAGTTATGAGCATATTCATGAAGTGGCACACTGTCTGAATATGTTCCCACTCCTGATTTTTACCTAGATCTTTGTGAAGGATTCCTTGGGGTCTGGAACTGGCCACCTGATAAGGAACTGGGTCAGCTGACAGTCCTTTTCTGCTCTTCCTGAGCCTCCCTGCTCTGCAGTCATTATGGGCCGGCCTCTCTGCTTGCTCATGGGTTCTACTTAACCCACAAATCCCCAGGTGCAGCCTCTGGCCTTGTTTTGGCTTCAACTCCCTTCACTAACTGTACAGGCTATTTTTTCCTGCACTTGAAATTCCTGAGGGAAATGACATGATTGTCAGAGCCAAGAGCACTTGCAGGTCTGTTTGTGCAGATCCCCTTCTGCCAGGCCATGATGTCTGCTGGGGAACTCCAGGTGGCCCCTGGAACTAGAGGACCACTCTCAGGCCAGCCAGAACAGGGTCCACTGCTGCTCCAGAGCATGCTGTCGGGGCATGTGCCCTGGAGTTAGCCTTGTGCTCTTACTTTCATTTGAACTTTTCTCTTATTTGTCTTTTCATGTTACATAGGAAATTTATAAAGTCTACCTCTCAGCCTTTTTTAATAGAGTTAAGGCTTTATAATTAATATATCAATTTAGAAGTCTTTTTGAGTCAATTATGAATTAACCTTAGGAAAAAAAATTGCTCTTTCTATTTGTTTTTATTTTGTTTTATTTTGTTTTGTTTTGAGGCAAGGTCTCACTATACAGCCCTGGTTGGCCTAGTACTCACTGTGTAGACCAGGCTGGCCTCAAACTCAGAGATCCACTTGCCTCTTCTTTCAGAATGTTTGGACTAAAGACCTGTGCCACCACACTGGAAAATATATTCATTTTAACCTTATAATTGTGAGAGTTTACCTGCATGTATGTGTGTCCATGTGTGTAATGCCCATGGAGGCCAGAAGAGGGTGTCAGATCCCCTGAAACTGTAGCTACAGCATTGTTAGCCACCATGTGGGTGCTGGGAACAGAATTGGGTCCTCTACAACAGCAGTCAATGCTCTTAACAACTGAGCTGTATCTCTAGCCCCAAACTGCTCTTTCTAAAAGAAAAAAAAAAAAATGTAGTTAACTGAGGGTTTTTTTTTAAACAATTCTAATCAAGGAGGATTTCACTGTAATAGAACGTTTCAATATATTCCACAAAAGGCAAAGTATGTTTTATTGGGGTTAGAGTAACATTCATGCACAAGACAAGGTCTGTGCCCTTCTAAAGGCTGCAAGTCTACCTCAGTTGTTAAACATTTACAAACATACCTCTGGGCCTATTTTACAAATTGAGAATTAAACTTCTAAACTTGATCAAATTTGCAATAATTTTTGGCCTTGACTCAATGGCATTTTTAAAAAAGGCTTGTGAACTTTTGCTCTAGCGTGAGCTACTCCTGCATCCATTAAATTTGTTCACCTGAGGTTGGAGAGATGGCTTAGTCATTAGGAATACTTTCTGCTCTTCTAGAAGACCGGAGTTCAGTTCTCAGCATCCATTGGATGGCTCACAACTGCCTGTAACTCCAGCTTCAAAGGGATCCAAAACACTGTCTGACTTCTGAGGACACAAGGGACATGCACACACACACACACAGAGAGAGAGAGAGAGAGAGAGAGAGAGAGAGAGAGAGAGAGAGAGAGAGAGAGAGAGAGAAATAATAATAATAAAATAAATTTTAGGAAATCTAAGAATGTCATCTAGGGAGGAGAGGCCTCTGAAGTTTTCATATGTAGACCCATACATATGCACCTGTATTCCATGCCTAACCAAGAATTCTAGAACATTCACTTAAGGACTAAGTGTAAGCTTTTTGAAACAATTATGAAACAATTATGAATTTCATTGGAATTCAGATGCCTTACTGTTTCATCAGCCACCTATAGTCCTGAATACAAATGAGGGAGTACACTAACTTTTACTCCACATTTTTGATTCACAATGACCTCATTAACCACCAAACAAATTAATCCTAATTACAACCTTTTGAAACATCACTGCATTAATAAAGTATGGAAGAGAATTACTGATTGAATCTCTCACTAATGTATTTTTGTCACTTATTACCAGAGTACTGATTGAAGTTTTCAAATTTTTCTAAAACAACTGGTCAGAATGATGGCATGTAAGGAAAAAAATATGGAAAGTACATGTATGGACTGGAGGAGGAGGGACAAGGTGGGCCTGCCATAGGTCAATTTTTGTTGTGCTAAGCAGCTCCTGGGGTAGATTCCATCATAATGGAAAAGAGAACCAAGCACAAGCTGGGTCAGGAACAGAACCATGTGAGGTGATTAGTAGTGCATCAGAGCATCTGCCACTTGGGTTAGCTCCTAGCCTAGTTCCCACCCAATGTCTGAGTCATGAGAAGAAAGAGATTGTGTATATAAGTAAAAATGAACAGGTCAAGGATAAGTCCTATGACCATGGAACCCATGTAGTCTTCCCTCTGCTGTAAAAGGAGATCTAAATGAAGAAAGGCAGGTCCACCATTGCACAGTGGGATTCTGAATACCTGTGCCATCTCATGGATACTTAGTTCAGGGTCTGTGAGGATGGTGATGGTGGCCTGCCAAGGTGGTAGCTGGGCCCATCTGAGGCTGCAGTCTCCCTGCTAAGGCTGTTGGACAGGTAAGCAATACCTAGTGGGAGAGGCAAAAGTAGACACCAGACAGGTTCCAAAACCAAACAGGGGATCTGCATTTGAAGAATGAATGCAAAGATGATTCCTGCTAGCAGATGTGACTTTTTTTAATTAATAGATGATACTACCTAAGGATTCTGAAAAACCTCAAGAAAGGAAGAACTTGTACTGCCCCAGAATTTTTCATCAGGATAAACAGAGCTTACCAAAAAGGCCTTTTCCTTACCATACTGAAAAAAAAAAAATTCCTAGGGCTAGAATAAAGCCTATCGTGTATTGTTGCCTAACCAGTCAAGCTCCGACCCTGAAGCTCAGACTCATGAGTCATGCTTGTCATTCTTTTCCAAAGAAGAAAGCTGTTTCACCACCTCAGGAGCCTTTCGAGGCATGTTAAAAATGCTGACCATTCTGGCTGTGGTGCTATGAGAGCACCCACTTTCTGGGCTGAGGTACAAATCTCTTTCTGTTGTAAAATAATGAGCATGTCTAGAGTATATTTGATGTCATTCTGGTTCTTTTAATGATATGCTCTATTAGGAGACACGAATAGAAGCAGATAGTGATGGTTTTTCTTCTCCCTATGAGCTAGAGAGACTGTTGAGAGGACGGGGACAGTGGAGATTCTAGACCAGCTCCCAGAGCACAATGAGGAGGAGGAAGGTACACCATTCCTACCCACACCTGTCAGGGCAGCGCACACTGTCATTGAGCAAATTACAGGAGTGGCCCTCCCGCAGCCATGGACAAGTTGCAAGGTAACAACTCTTTCGGGTTGATAGTCCCTTCCAAGCAAGAAGCAGAGCCCCAATCCTTTAATGAATCCATGTATTGCACAAAATGAACAACTCTGCTGAGTAGCCCACCCTTCCCTAGTGCATTACAATGGTGAGAGTTCAAAAACTATACCATGCTACCAATCAGAGTTAAGACAAGGAGGTACGAGCCGGAGGTATGACTTGAACTGCAATGCAGAAAATATGAGGCTAAAGCAGGGGCCCAACAGCCCTTCTGTCTGATCAGACAGCACATGCATAACACTGCCTTATGACTCTAGTGACAGTTACAAAAGAGGAAAAGGCTCAGAGAAGAACTTTTTTAGGACCACAAAATGTCATATCCATGCCTTAAACAATCATCGTAGGCCTAAAGATCCTGGAGTTAGTGAGAGTCATCTCACGGGACAGACTAAGAAAACCACTGTGTACTGGATGCCGTATGGTATCCAGAGACATCAACAAAGGGCAGCCTCACTCAGTGCTGATCTCCCCATCTCCGTAGCAGCTGTGCTGGCACATGAGCTTAGAAGGAGATGGAGACTTTGCCAGAGGTGACATAGACTGAGTGGACATTGCTCCATGGGACATCAAATCAGGATGGAGCTCTGTGCACTACTGGAGATCAGCCACATCGGGGCATATGAGGAAACTGGAAAGAATAGTCATGTTAAGTTTATATTCAGATGGTTTCCAAGAGAGAGATCTGTTTGGTCAAATAGGAACTAGATACCCAAAACTGGATGTTACAAGCAAAGAATGAGTCTGAGGGCAGAGGGTGCTATTTTCTCCTGAAAAGAACTTTATATACCAGTCTATTGGCCCCAACGCTTGGAGACAAGGCAAGAGAAGGGGTGGAGTTGCCACTGGGATCTGACGAGACTGTCATTGAACTGAAAAAAAATGGTCAAAATTAGTGATGCTTTTGAGTGTTTCTACAGGACAGCCTCACACAAGGTCCGCTGCCCTGTGTTTTGCCGAAGTCTCTTGCAGTTTGAACACCTCATGGACTCCTCGAGGAACAGGTCTTTGGTGCTGAAAAGGTAAGAAATGCTATCCTAGGAGTCAACAAAATGAGCTGTACACCCAGCAAAGATGGCCACAGTCCCCAGCAGTAGGGACTCAGTGGGATCAGCAGATGGGGCAGCTCTCCTGGAACAACCTGAACTTGAAGAGTGATCTCAGCCACATGGTAAGGGATGCATTTATTTGCAAGCATATGTGAGCTACCCCTGAGGCCTCCGGTGGGGACCAGGATCCAGCCTTTGCAGGCCATGGCAAGAGCCAGCAGACATGAATGATGATATCGTCTTACTTCTGAGGAAACAGATGTTTTCTCTGACAGTTGGAACAATAGGTAAAAGCCAAAATCATATCCATAATTATTCATGATTTATAATATCTTAAAAGTGCTTAATTTTTTTGAGCTCACAAACTGCTATCTAAAAAACATTCAAACTGCTTCAGTAAGAGTCCAGCATGCCAGGCCCATTGTCCTCAGGCCTGGCTGGTCTTGTTTGGTCTCTCATACAGCTACACAGAGTTGCTCTTACTTAGAGTCTTTACACTTGCTGTCCTGATCTCCCCCAAAGCTTAGAAAAGCTGACAGACTCCTCCTTATCATTCAGACCTCAAATACTTCAACCTTTTGCTGACTCTCAGGCTTTCTACATTATGTAGTTGTGTGCTTTTAATGACACTAACTTAAATTGTCTGCTTAGGATTTTTCAACTACTTGTCCATGGCTTATATGGACCCAACAGCATGGAAACATCAAAGACACCAGGGTCTCTCTCAGTCTCATTTGCAGCTGTGGTCCCTTTCCTTATTATCATCTGGTACATGGAAAATGCTCCTTGAGAAATAGCGAATCAGTTGTAAAGCAATTGTCAATTTCTTTGTCATTGAGAGAATTATTTGTCATAAATCAATTTAAAACTTTTTCTCTATTCCTTTGTTTTTATTCATTTTCCAGGTGAATGGGATCCCAGACAACTTCTACCTCAAAGTTAGTATCTAATCTTAATGTATTGACATTCATTTTTTAATCCATGGCTCCAGGGTCCTTGTACACACATCTCCTTTCATACATCAATACTTTAGCATTCGTTTTGCTGGAATATCAGATGTCTTGACTGTCCTAGTCCTATGAAGATAGCAAGCATGTCAGAAATAGGGACCAGTGACTTATCAGTGATAGAGATGAGCACTATCATTACACTAGCACCACTGAACCCCTCTGTATATTGTGTGGAAACTCTGGTCTTAAGGAATATTATATAACCAGAAACTGCTTTAGACCTTGAATTCAAGTATTTCTCCTGTGTTTCAGTAATTCTGCATACCCACAGGGATCACGGATGTTTTCTCACTTCTTTTAGGTGGCTAGTTTGACATGAAGTGAGCTTCTAAGACATACTGCTGGATCATCTCCATTGGAGAGGTTTTTAAATTTTATTTATTTTGTGTGTGTGTGTGTGTGTGTGTGTGTGTGTGTCTGTCTGTCTGTCTGTCTGTCTGTGTATGAGCATACTGTCTGCATGTAGGTTGGTGCACCCATGTCATGCAATGCCATGGAGGTCAGAAGAGGGCATCGGATTCCCCTGGAACTGGAGTTAAAGACGGTTCTTAGCCACCATGTGGGTGCTGGGAATCAAACCCGGGTCCTCTGCAAGAACAGTCAGTGCTCTTAACTGCTGAGCCATCTCTCCAGCCCCCAGGAAAGTTTTAAGAATAGCACAGGTACCACCTGGGCTCAGTGAGTTGTCACAGCACTTCAACGCTGGCCTATAGACCGCCTCATGCTGGAGATCTGTTCTGGGTAACCAAGTCACTCTTGGATAATAATTAGTCTTGTAAAACTGTTAAGTTTCGGTCTTAACAAACAAAATTATCTCAAAGGAAGAAAAGGCTATATTAATCAATACTGAAGGGTTTATATTCTTTTTCCCATTAGAGATACAGCAGAGTGACTTTAATATTAAAAGGACATTAAGGCCACAAAAGGGAGTGACTTTGGAGCACATTTCCTGATGTGTTTGGCACTTTTTAGAATTTCTGCTGTTTTTCCTTTTTATGCAAATTCTCTCCTAGTATCCAGCATGGGGGTATTTCTGAAGTTCATTTACTTCCATTTTGCTCTATTGTCCAACAGATTGTTTCTAGTACCTTCTGATGTGTGGCAGCTGTGTTTTAACAATTCCAAGTATACCATATGAAAGTAATCAAAGACATTAACACACTAGTGTCTGCAGCTCTGGAGGTATTTCCTACACCTACACGTGAACAGTTAGACCATGCAAAGTCCCATGTGAATGACTTTGTTTTAGTTTTTGAATTGGAGGTTTGGGTTTTGCTCAGTTTAGTTTTGTTTTGCTTAGCATGCTACAGTGTTCTGTCTATACACATGAACTTACCACATGGTTGCACTTGTAGACGTCTGTTTCTATGGATGTGGCTATCTACAAGGGCAGTAAGCCATTTTTACAGAGCATAGGATATATCACACATTAATCCATGCATAGTGATTTCTCAGATCCCAGAGGAGGAAATAGTTAAAGTTTAGTGTTTTCCTCTGATATAGCATACCCTGGGTAGAACAGTAATGGCTAACCCCATAACATCCTAATATAAGCAGTTATTGGGAAACGTTTCACATACAGTATTTTATTATAGTAAGATTGTACTGAGCTTAAAGTAAATATCCCTGGATCCCTTCCAAAACTGGAAGAATGTAGTCAGGTTACAGAATCTGCTCATTCAGCAATTGTGTCTTATAATAAATTAGAGTTTTGAAAAGACAGTTGCTTTGTTTATCACAAAAGCTGGGGAGAGCTAGAGTAAGCTGAAGAAAACACACTTTCAAAGTACTTTCAAAGTTTGCAGAGCAGCAATATGTTGTGCAATCTTGAAAGCAGGAATAATCATATGCACATTTTATTACCTCACTGATTGCAAAATCACATAAATCATGGAAGCTAGGTGTCCAAAGATGAAGCTTAACAATGAAGGCTCTGAATGTGACAGAGGCTGTCACAAGGCATATTTTAAGTTTGAAGTTTAGCTTAGACATTAAATTTCTACATACTTTGTGATGGTTGTCAAGAGATGAAAACTCAAATTGTTTTACTATGCAATCTAGAATTTCGACGGACATAAATAGCATAGGTACAGATAGAGCCAATGTACCATTTCAACATGCCAGCTTCACATTCCTGGATGGATGAGATTTTCCTTCAAAACATGAATTAAGTCACTCGTCCTGGCCCCCGTGGTAAGAAGCTAAGAGCCCACATTTGTTCAACATTCCACTTCTCCCGGGTGACCACTTTTGACAGAGCCTTGGCATGTCTGCTCCATGTAGTACTTTCACTCTTAATTAAAATAGTGACACCAAAAACTTTTGGTGACTCCCTGACTGCTATTAAAAGGTACATGGCAAACGTGAGAGCTGGGCCCCATCTTTGGGGAATAACTGAAATTTGGAAGTCACATTTTCCATGATGCTTGAGCCATTCCTTTTCCCTGCCTCCCATAAGACTTCCCTAGGCGCTGGGCCACATCCAGCCTTAACTCCTTACTGGAGGAATCTCTCTGGAGCATCAAACATGAGAAACGTATGTTTTTCCAATCCAAGCCAAAAAAAAAAAATGTTTAATCAATTTTATACTCCACTTGCTGGCTTTCTCCTGGATCTTCTTGTCCTAATTCTATGCTGAGATAAATACAAAGAAACCATCAAAAATGATATTAGCCTCTTCCCCAAGTACCCTACCCCCACTCAGAGATTCTCACTCACCTGTGTGCATTTAAGTAGCACTTACTGCCTATAGATAGCAACATGTGGGGATTCCTTTCTATCTCATCTGAACCCCGTTCTAATAAGCATGCGTGAACGTATACTAGAGAGATGTGGATGCATAGATAGATACTCAAATACTGCTTTGAGAAGGAAGAGTTAAGGATTAGGATACTATCAAATCCTGTGGTCTACCTCTCTTATTTCTTTTTTTTTTTTTATTTCTGTATGTGTATCAATGTACTGTCTGCACATGCGGTTTGTGCACCCGTGTCGTGCAATGCCGCGGAGGTCAGAAGAGGGTCTCGGATTCCCCTGGACTGGAGTTCTCCTGGAATTGGAGTTTCGAAGGTTCTCGGCCGCCATGTGGGCTGCTGGGGATCGGACCCGGGTCCTCTGTAAGAGCGGTCGGCGCTCTTAACCGCTAGGCCACCTCTCCAGCCCCTACCTCTCTTATTTCTAAGCTTTAACTTTGCCTGTTTTACACTCAAGCAAAGAAAATTAGAAACAGTTCCTGAAAGCTTGCCATTTGGGTCAGCTACTTTAATTTATTTCCCAAATTCTTTGGAGGGGGTATTTAGGATGTGCAGGGTACTGGGCTATGCAGATGGGTACACAAAAGCAAGATGGCTCGCAGACGGGTACACAAAAGCAAGATGGCTCGCCTCTTTTCCACTAGCTCATCCCCCACTGGGGAGCCTGGGTAAGTAGAAGAAGGAACTTTCAGCTGACAGAAAAGTTGAGCAAAGGCCCTGTGATAAGAAACTACAGATACGTTTGGAAGACAGAAGGTTAAAGATAAAGCTGCCTAGAAATAATGAGATGGGAGAAAGCAAAATGGGCTAGAAATGGAAGTGGGGATGTGGGGAACCTTGAGCCAGACCAGGGCACTCTAAGGGGCAGCCTGAGCTTTGGGTGTTGCTCCCTTAGTAACAGAGGCACACGAAACGTTGCTCGTTTCTCTTTCCAAATTACTGCTGAGGAATCTCTCAGTTCAAAACTCAGGAATCGGGCTGGAGAGATGGCCTAGCGGTTAAGAGCGCCGACCCCTCTTGCAGAGGACCCGGGTTCGATCCCCAGCCACCCAATGGCGGCTGAGAACCGTCTGAACTCCAACTCCAGGAGAACTCCAGCTCCAGGGGAATCCGACCGCCCCTTCTGACCTCCCCGGCATTGCATTGGACACGGGGCCACAACTTGCATGCAGACAATACATTCTACACATAAAGAAATAAATAAAATTAATCAAAAAAAAAAAAGCAAAACTCAGGAATCATTCAGAAGACCTTCAAGAACACTGCTAACATCATCCGAATTTGGTGAGAAACCCAGTGTTTCTAAAGCTAAAGATCACATCAGAGAAGGCAAAAATGGCATCCCAAAACTGTTTTTCCACTTGAAAAAGCAATGTGTCATCATGGCTAGTTGGTCTTAGCAGTCTTGGAGTAGGAAAGAGTGTTTTCTGGCATGTTCTCCTCTGGACCCTCGCCCACCATCCCTCTTCTTATCACCATGCATCCACACATTCATCTTCTGTCTCAGTCCCATGGAATGGCAGATGGGAGGAGGAGACTACCTCTTCATCGCCACCTAACTATTAATTGCATTAACTATTGTTTTCATTTAAAGTAAGTTGGGGAATACTGCATAAAATCAATGTTGGAATACCTGCAAAACCCTCTTGTGATTCTTAAAGGGCAGGTTTTAAGCTCCTCGACCTGTCCTCAATGAGAATCCCACTTGATTGTTTATATATGAAATGCGAGGACACAAATCCTTTTATTGTCATAATTAAAGCTGAAATTGCAAATAGTAAAGGAAGAGGGAAACTTTGAACTAAATTTATATTAACATGTGAATGCCCATTCATATAGAATAGCGTGTGGGTCAGGTTCCCAGCAGGAAATAGCTGGCATGCTCAAATTAGGATCCTTCCAGGAGAATTTAATAAATGACTATTTACAGAGTTGTGGGGAAGCCACAAGGGTTGGTGCTGCAACCTGGGTAATAAAAGCACAGCTGTTAACAAGTCCCAAGCCCAAGAGAAGAGGAAAAGGAAGGAGCTGCTATTGGAACCCCAAATGATAGGAGCGCAGAGAATCACAACATAGTGATAGCACTATCCCTAGGTGAGCCTTCAGCCAGGAGAATGAACATCCTGCCTTTGCTTTACTCCTTAACTCTGTCTCTCCAGGACTCCCCACTGCTAACGAGACCTCTGGTGACATTCCTGTAGGTTAGCTTCCTTCCCTGGGTAGAAACAGGTAGACATGAGGCCTAGCAGATCTGAGTGGGCAAAACATGTGCTTTGCACCAAAAAGATCCATGCTTGAGGAGGTAGATGTGAGAGATGTTGGATGAAGTGTAAGACTTAAACTTATTATTTTCCTCTTCTTTCACAAAATTGACATGTGTATACACACACACACCTTTCAAAACTCAAGCACATATGGTGGGATTTGTGTTCTTCTAGGTTAAAGGGAGACATGTTTCAGACACCCTTCATTGCACAAGACGGCCAACATCCTTCTTCCTGCGAAGAAAACTAGCCCATTGAAATCCAGACACTAACGAGACCTTAAAGCACACACGCGACTCCCTGAGGGATGAGCGGTCTTACTGCACTAGCCAGTTAGAGCACACCTGAAGTGCAGCAGATAGCGAAACATTTCTTCTTTCCCATCGGACAGCCTTCAGTGCACAGGAAGGCAGTGGCAGACGGAACTCCACATCCCCCTCACACCTAACACCCTTTTTTCTCTTCCTAGCCCAATTCTCAAGGCCAAAGTTTTGGAGACCTTCATTCCTGGTTCTACCTTGAGAAAATATTGCAAGTTTCTATTCTGTTCGTTTCTGCTTTCTTCAACATTAAGACAGGATTCTTAGGTCTGAAACAACTACATGAGGAAAGTTTTGTTTTGGTTTGGTTTTTTTGCTACAAACATAAATTTGAGGCATTGTTTAGCAAAAAATAATCCTATTCTTCATCCCCATTTCAAGCTATACCCTCTCCAAAAGGAAAAAAGGAGTAAATGGCACCTGGCGTCTTGTTCACTAACACAACCTCAAGGGAGTTCTTTTTGTTGTTGTGATTAGGCAACAAATTCCTTGATTGAAGTGGGTCCATAAAGTATTTTCATCCTTATTGCATAAATTCAATCATTTTTAATTCCTGTTGTATGGGACCATCCTCTAGCAGATGCCATTGTCTTGAGCTCAGCTGTGCCCCCTTGCCTTAGATCATCAAAGCTGGGCTTGGTGACTGCCAGCCTCCTCCATAGGAGAGGCAGTGAGTCATAGGATGGTCAGCTGAGGATCCAATCATACTCCCCAACTGGGATGTGCAATTCATCCCTAATTGCATGTGGCCTGAGGAAGAATAGGAGGGCCTCTCAACATTTTATGTGGCTATGGGGAAGCCATCGTCCATGCCTGGGTGGACTTTCCAGTGTAGCCTTAGCGGGGAGAGTTCACACTCCGGTAAGTAACCCGTGACCCATTGCTCTGTAAATAAGCCCAATAAACTCTCTGGTTTCCCAAAGTACATTTGGTGGATTCGTATTACAGTTCGTCCTTAGGACCAAGGGAAGAGGGAGTAGACATTGTTTACATCACTCCCTAAGGAATTTTAGCAACAGTCCTCAACTTCATTTGGTTATCCACAGTGCGTGGATGGATGGATGTCTAAGTGCCTTGGCGTGAAACAACAAAGTAGTAACTCCCACAGCTTCATGGGATCTCGGGAAGTTCTTTGCTTGTGAGAGCTGTCACCAGAGGCTCCGCTGGAATTGCTGCCTAATTTAAGGCCCTCATGCAGCCGTAGAGTATGCTGGCTGTTGGCTAGGAGATGAGCCAAGACTGCTGACCAGGGCATCACTGTAGCTTTTGTATCCCACAGTACAGAAAGTAGGTTCTGAGACGGGATGTCACTGGGTGAGCCTTCCCAGAGACTCAGGTGAGAGGTACAACTTCCTGTGACATCCTCAAAAGTCCCAGGTGGCACTTGCCCTTCAAACTTGCCTCCCATAAGACAAATTTGATTGAGACAAAATTAGAGTCCCCCACTAACTTGATATGAAGACCATGTCCCCACAGGGCCAAGGAACTGCGGATATGGAAACCAACTCATAAAGCTGGTAAGATTCTGGAAGCAAAGGAAACAAAAGGCCCAGGAAATAAATGAAACTTTCTTTTTTTTATTTTTTGTTAAATTTTTTTTATTAATTTTATTTATTTCTGTATGTGTATGAATGTACTGTCTGCATGCAAGTTTGTGCACCCATGTTGTGCAATGCCGCGGAGATCAGAAGAGGGTGTCGGATTCCCCTGGAACTGGAGTTCTCCTGGAATTGGAGTTTCAGATGGTTCTCAGCCGCCATGTGGGTGCTGGGGATCGAACCCGGATCCTCTGTAAGAGCAGTCGGCGCTCTTAACCGCTAAGCCATCTCTCCAGCCCCATGAAACTTTCAATGCTCAGGAAGGTCCAGAAACTTAGAGGATTCACAAGGCTCTGCTCGGTTAAACAAATAGCAACAATTTCTGGGCAGGGGAGATTCCCCAACCAGCCAGTCTTCCTGTAAGTGTACAGGAAGTACTAGGATGCAGCTTTAATGTATCATCAACCATGCTGGTGATATAGCTGCATTTTAGTCATCAATACTCCTGTAAATAACCTCAATAAAGTTACTGGTTCACTAAGCTGAACTTCAGTGGAATTGTTTCTTTGGTCTGTCATCAGTGCCTGGAGTGAATAGAGAATTTTTCATGTTTCCTTGCCCAGGAAAAAGTCACACAGCTAGAGGAACCTGGGTCTCATGCATGCTAGACAAGTGAAGGATCTACCACTGAGCCACATATGTACCCTCTCCATAGTAAACTCTCAATAAAATCCCTTATTTATACTTGACTGCAGTCCACCTGATTTCAGATAAAGTGACTTTCAAGTGCAAAGAAATGATAACATGCTGGGGATGGCAGTTCATGCCCAAAATCCTAGTACCCAGAAGGCCAAAGTAATAAGTTCTTGAGTTCCAAGGCAGCCAGGGCTATTTAGAGAGTTTTCAGACTGTCTCAAAAAAGAGGGAAGGGGGTTGCTATGGAGATGGCTTAGCAGTTCAGAGCAATTTCTGCTCTTGTAGAGGATCCAAGTTTGGTTCCCAACACCCACATGGCAGTTCACAACCACCTTCAACTTCAGTTCAGGGGATCTGATGCTCTCTTCTGGCCTCTATAAGTTTGTGCATGCACATGGTGCACGTAAATCCACACAAGCACACACACACATAATACATAAATTAAATAGGAGAGAGAGAGAGAGAGAGAGAGAGAGAGAGAGAGAGAAAGAGAGAGAGAAACTTGCTATTCAATATTAAGTGTTGACACCAGACTACCTGCTAGGAACCAAGCATTTGGTGGGGAGTCTTTTTTTTGAAACAGTGTCTCCCTGCAGCCCCAGCTGTCCTGGGACTCACTCTGTAGACCAGGCTGGCCTTGAACTCACAGAGATCTGCCTGCCTCTGCCTCCCAAGTGCTAGGATTAAAGGCTCGCGCCACCAGGCCTGGCAGAATGGAGCATTTTTAAGAGAAGATGCCCTCGAAACTGTGCGATAACAGAAGAGAGACTATAGGACCTCAGGTTAGGAGATACATCCTCTTAGATTTTTTTAAAAAGAGCACTATTCCGTTTATTCCACTTGGAATTAGAATGACATGAGAGTCTCCATATGACTCTAGTTGCAAACCAACTAGCCATCAAGACCATCAGTTCGTGATATGTTTGAAGTGACTTTTGGTTTAGTGATTGTATGTTTGTTTATATTCTTGTGAGCATCTATGTGCATCTATGTGGAGCCCAGAGGACAACTTCAGGTGTTATCTTCAAAAACAACGTCTACCACCTTTGAAATATGGTCTCTCATTAGCCTGGAATTTACCAATCAGGCCAGACCGCCTGGCCAGCGAGCCCCAGGTGGCCTGTCTCCACTTCCCCAATTCTGGAACTATAGGCACATACCATCGCATCTGGCATTTATTTTTATGTGGGTTCCAGGGATCAAGCTCAGGTTCTCATGCTTGCGAGGGAAGCATTATACCAACTGTGTTATCTCTTCAGCCTGAGTTGTGTTGTTGTTGTTGTTGTTTTGTTTTGTTTTTGTTTTATTGTGTGTTGTCTTTAGAAAACAGTGAAGAGACCGGGACCTTATTGCACACTCTCTTAGAGTACACCTGAAGTACCATGCTCTAGGATCTTGGAGTATAAAGGCAAGGAAAATCATAAAAATATAAGTTCTAAAATGCTTAGAAAGGCTGGACTGGGGCTGGAGAGATGGCCTAGCGGTTAAGAGCACTGACCGCTCTTACAGAGGACCCGGGTTTGATCCCCAGCAAGCACATGGTGGCCGAGAACCGTCTGAAACTCCAATTCCGGGAGAACTCCAGTTCCAGGGGAATCTGACACCCTCTTCTGACCTCCGCGGCATTGCACGACACTGGTGCACAGACCTGCATGCAGACAGTACATTCATACACATACAGAAATAAAATTAATAAAAAATATTAAAATAAATAAATAAATAATAATAATAATAAAAAAAGAAAGGCTGGACTGTCCACAACCTTGGGCATGAGGTGCAGAAGCATTTAAGCAGATGTCCACAGGGCCAGGGCCCCAGCTGGGCCTTTTACAGAAATATGGAGTGTGACTTGTAAACAGTGATGATTACAGCAGCCTTGTGAAATGTGCCAAGTACTTTCTATCAAATGCTAAGTTGAGTCTTTTAAAAGCCACTGACTGTGAAGCTTTTTGAAATTAAGAAATGCAAGTTACTGGCTATTTCACATGGTTTTCATAGAGATTTTCTGAAATCACAGTTATACAAAGTCTACTGCCGTATTTTATTATAAATTAGGAGTTGGAAGACAGGCACAATAATATGCATCTGGAATCCCAGAACACAGGAAGCTGAGACAAGAGGGCTGTAAGTTGGAGACCACCCTCTGATACTTATGAGCCCTTTTCTATAAATAAATAAATAAATAAATAAATAAATAAATAAATAAATCAGTTAACACTGGATGCTTTAAGAATGTTCATAATGTCAGAACTCTCCAGATACCCCTCCCCTAGAACATGGACATGTAAAACATGTATGTGTTAACTTCTCTGTGAATCAGCTGGGCATGTTGGTAAGTGGCATGTTGGTAAAACCTGGTACTCCATATTTAATTCTTGGCTACAGGATTCTAGTGAGCTCTTGTTGCTGATGGTTATCATTATTGTATAGAGAAGACACTCTGACATAAGCAACTTCTTACCAGGAAATGAGTGGCTCGAATCCAAGTTTGAATTCTGCAACTTCTTCCTTCTTTATCCAAGGTTCTAACAGATTTCTAAAAGCCTCAATTTCATCCTCTTCAGCATGGTAATGGCTCCTCTCTTTAGTATGTCACCTGTTATGCGAACTCATGAGAAAAAGTAGGCAAAAAAAGCTTTGTAAGTTGATATAGAAAGAGAAGATATTGTAAAGCAATATTTGAGATGACACTGTAACTGATTGTTAGGTATTTTAAATGTGTTTTCATGGTTCATTTAATAGGATTCGTTCAAACTCAAACATGAGTTGTCTGAACACATGTATATTATCAATATATCAATACTATAGCAAGCCTAATATTATATGCATCATTTCTTCTCAGCATCACTCTGAAAACTGATAATGAGCTCAGTGAAAGCAAATAGCAACTTGTTCGTGGTGTGACACTGTCAGTCACCTTCCTAAGGCCAGTGTACATCCTTCTTTGTTGATAATATCAGAGGTTTATTCACCTACCCATGTATAGCTCTTCCTCTCTACACCCCATTTCAATGATAAATATTAATTTTTCAAAGCCAGTCTACTAATGTGATTCTTGTGGCTAGTGACTAGTTAAGGGCTAGGTATGTTATTCAATTAGAACTAATATGCTAAGTGCATAGTAAGAACAAACATTGTATGAACACCTACAGAATATGACAGAAACTTCTCTAAGCACTTTGGATATACTGATGCTAATCCTGTGAGGTAGGGTCAGTAACTATGCAAATTCCAAACCAGAGGGAACTGAGAGCTAGAGAGATTAAAATACTCACTCAAGGAAGTAGGTGGAGTTGGAATACAAACCCAGGCAGCACAGCCTCAGAGCCATGGTCATCACAATTTAATATTGTACTATTATGTGACACTGTTCCTGGGAAGACATGAACAAATGTCTACTCTCCCCAGATAGGGAACCTATGAAAGACCAAAGGACAGAATCCAACTCTGTGAACCAGTGAGTTTTACTGTGGTTACTTATAGGAGTATGGGAAAGGGGTTACTTACAGGAGCAGAAATGACTGACAGCTGCATCCCCAAAGCCCATCCCAGCATGGGTGACAGTTCTTGAAAGCAGGAAGCCTGGAGCTCACTACACAGCCTGCAGGCAGCTCAACAGAGAGGCCTTTCCAGGTAGCTCAATTGGTCTGGGCTTCTCCTAAGCATCTTGACTTGTCTAGAGGTCTCTCAGCAGTCCTTAGGACTTATACGTGCTTGGGAAGGGAGGGGCCTAGTAATCTGGTCAACTTCAGGGACTCCCTGAAGCCACTGAGTTACTTCTTTTACTTAAGGAGTTTCCCTGAAGAATGGAATGTTTCACCTCCACTTAGCACATCCTGTTGTTTGTTTCCCTTTTGATATCCTGCATCTTAATGAGCTTCCCTCCAAGATGAAAGGTTTTTCCTTGGAGGAAATTGCTAGAAAACATACACTTAAGGAGAAAATCTCCTGAGGCCTTCTGGGAAAAGTCTTTTCGCTGATTAAAAAAGGAGTAACAGTAGATATGGCCTGTTTCCTTCTGCCTGCACCTCTGAGAAATATGTCAAATGACTGGATTACCAGTAGCCCTCATGGAATTGAAGGGTGCTCAGCTCACTGAGGAGAGCTGGTCCAAAAAAATCCTTGAGTCCTTGATATTATTTTAAAACATTGACTTTAGGGTCAATACGATGGCTCACAGGAGTAAAATCTGACAATCTGACTTTGAGCCCCAGATCCCACATGGTAAGAGAACCGACTCCACCAAGTTATCCTCTGATCTCCATATGTATGCTGGAGCATATACACACATGCGGAGGGAGGGAGGGAGGGGGGGAGGGGGAGGAAGAGAGGGAAGGGGAGGAAGAGGGGGAAGGGGGAGGAAGGGAGGGGGAAGGGAGAGAGAATAAATAACATTGACTTTAAAAATGTTGCCTACTTCAGCACATCTTATTAAATGAAATTATATATTTTCAACTTTGTGTCAACTGTTTTGAGTTGAAAAATTCTATGACTCACAGTCAAACAAATCCCTTCTGATCTCTCTCTCTCTCTCTCTCTCTCTCTCTCACACACACACACACACCCCTGTTTTTAAGTGTGGTATTTCCCCTAAAGGGACCAGCTTCTGTCTGAAGTACCACCAATTCACTGTCAGAAATGTGTCCAACACCAAAAACCAAAAGAGGATTTGGAGGGCTGGAGTTGACAACATGATCACGGTGCCTTCAAGTTGTAAGTGCCTAACTACACTGAATTGTTCTGTTTGATTGATTAGTTGGTTTTCTATGGAGTAAGATCATTAAGATGAAAAGTGTAAAATTACAATTGGACAATTTTCTGAGTGGGGGGATGTAAAGATTCAGAAGGTAGAATGACCGATCTGAACACTTGTAGCTAAATCTAATGATCCAGTCAAAGATAGGGGACAAAAGTCACTTGGGGCTTCAAAGAAAGTCTCACTTAATATGGGGGCTTGCTTCTTCATACAAAATCCTTGACCTCTTTATCAAGTATCAATATACTTCACTTCTTCCTCTACTTCCAGCTTCTAGAAAGAAATAAAGCTCACTTCTTGATTCCTGTCAAAAATTGTTGCCTGACTGCATATGATCATCATGAGTAGCTTTTAAAACAAATGTCATTTGTATGTATGTGTCTGTGCCTGCTTGTCTGTGTGTGCTCCATGTGCATGAAGGTACCCAGCGTGGCTGGAAGAAGCCAATAGAACCCTTGGAGCTGCTGTTACAGGCCACCAAGTGCTATTAACCAGAGTCATCGCTCCTCTCCAACCCCACTTTTTTTTTTCCTTTTGAGATAGGTGTTCACTCTGTAACTGAGACTTTTTTTTTTTGTATTTTTGAGATAGGGTCCCCCTTTAGTCCCAGCTGGCCTGGAGCTCACTCTGTAGACCAGGCTGGCCTTGAACTCACAGAGATCTGCCTGCCTCTGCCTCCTGAGTGCTAGGATTAAAGGTGTGCGTCACCACGCACGCCTGGCAACCCAGACTCTTAGAACTCACCAATGTATCCCAGACTGGCCTCCAACCCATAATAATCCTCCTCCCCCGGCCTCCTGATTTCTAGGATGACAAGTGTGAGCCAACACACCTCCACTAATGAATTCCTAAATTCCAAATTCTGCACTTAGTTGTCAGCCCTTTATATCAACTTTCTGTTCTTGTGGGCCCCACCTCCTGGCCACAAACCCACATTTATGGATGCCAACTTTCATTTTCTCAGCCTGGATTTCTCTCCAAACTTACATATTCCTGTTCACATCTCCCTCTCATGTAGTTTCTGTGACTCTCACACTTAACCAATGTCCAACATTCAACTGACTATTTTTCCCTCAGGATCTACTTCCGCTACCATTCCTGGCTCTGTTCCCACACTGGGAGAACGAGCTTCCCTTCTGTATCTCTTCTATCTGTTGCAGTTCAGCCCACCCACCTTTGTCCTTGCTCTTTCCTGCCCAACCCCATTTCTCCTGCTAGTTCCCCAGAAGTCTGCCTCCCAAATTCCATGTGACCAGAAGCTTAGCAAAACTGAGCACAGCACCGTCTGGTGATTCTTCACTCTTTTGCTTTGGAAGATCACTCGGTGGTTTGATTGTTCCTGGTGTTCCAGTAATGCCCATGTTCCTTAAGGAGTGGCTTGGTCTATTCTCTGCCACATGCCCAGCTTGCCTCCAGCTGGTACCTCCATGTCCCTGAGCATCAGCTGCAAGAAACTACCCGTCCTTATGTTCATCGTCCCCTCTACCATTTTTTGATCTAGCCAACTCATTTTGTCCTGGGTCACAGGTTAAATTGTAATGTCTTTTCCCTTAAACTTTCCACTACCAGAATGATTGCTAGACCTCCTCTGTGGCAATAAACATGTCACCATCAAAGCAAGCAAGGAGAGGTAAAGGCTACAGGCAAAATGGAAGGCACACAGTATCAATGCCACTACCACCACCCCCACCACCACCACTATGAACACCACCACCACCACCACCACCACCACCACTACCAACACCACTACCACCCCCACCACGACCATTACCAACAACTACCAACACCACCACCACCACCCACTCCAAAACCACAACAACCACACACTACCACCACCACCACCGCTACCACTACCAACACTAACCACTACCACCAACACGATCACCAACCCACCACCAACACTCCAACACCACTACCACCACGACCACTACCACCATCACCACAACCATCAACCTACATCAACCCCGACTACCACCACCACCACTACCACGACAAACACGACCAACTACCCACAGGACCACCACAGCTACCACCACCACCACCATTAGCCACCACCACCGACAAACCCCCACCACCATTAACCACCACTACTCCAACACCACTACCACGAACAAAACACTTACCAATACACCAACACAGACATACACCACCACACGCAACCACTACCACCACCACCACGATACCACCACCACCACCTACTCATCACATACCACCACACACCACCACCCACTCCACTCAACCTACATACACCACCTACCACCACACAGAAACCACACCACCACCCCACCACATCAATCACGACCACCACCACCATACCACCCCACACACCACGAACCCACACACACACCAACCACATACCCATACTCAATACCACCACCCCACCATACTACCCACCAACATACACCACCACCACCACTCCAATACCACACCACCACCAGACACACACCAACACTAGCAAGTACCCACCAACACACTACCACCAACACTACAACACCCACCACGACCACTACCAACCACACCACCACTACCACGAACCACCACCACCAAAACTACCACCACCTACCACCACCATACCACCACCACCACCACCACACCACCAACACCACCAAACCACCACCACCACCACCACTACCACCACCACCACCACCACACCAACACCACTACCACCACACCACCAACCACCACCACTCCAACACACTACCACCACCATCCACTACCATCACCACTACCTACCAACCACTACTACCATACCATACCACAACCACCACACCAAGAACACCACAACACCAATCCCACACAACACCAATACCAACACCAACAACAACAACAAAAAAAAAAAAAAAAAAAAAAAACAAACAACAAAAACAAACCAAACCAACAACAACAACCACTACCACAACCACCTCCAATGCCACCACGCCACCACACCACCCCACCACTACCACACCACCCAACCACCACCCAACACCACTACCAACACACTATAGAACATGCCCAGGCCCCACAGGTCTGAGAAGAGGAGACCCCATGTGTCATTTTTTCTCCTCTTTTGATTTGGGATGGATGAGAGCTGGCACTGAGTCTCTTCACTACTCATTTGTGGGTGGAGACATGAATCTGCAGAGGGACATAGTCAGCCCAGCCCCAGACTGTTGTAAAGGGCAGATGTCAATGGCAGAAACATTAAAAGATCTGAATAAGAAAAATTTGCATCCTACTAATTTTATATATACATGCTTTGTTAAATGTGTAAGAATCTTAAAAACACTACCTATATGTTTGTCTTGAAAAATTCAAGAAAGGTTCAAACCTAGAAAACTCAGGTCTTAAATAGCAAAGCCATTAAAAACTAATGGTAATCCAGAATTATCATTTTAGTATCAGAATTAAACAGAAATATTGAATTAAGTTGAATAGAAAAGGCCTATAAATTAATAAACTACATAACCTCATGGGAGACAAAAATATATACACTGGACATTTAAATATTTTTTCAGTTTGTGCTGATTTGGTAAGATAAGAAAAATAAGTTTGTTTCCCTTCACGGGTTGACAGCTTTCCCAGTGATACCCTTTTTCAGTCATACTAAACAAAGCACAAGCTATTGTTACAGGCATTTAAGCAGTACCACTATTGTGTCAAGCTAAGCTGTGAGCATAGACACAGATGCTTGGATGGATGCTAATCCGCAAACTGTGGTTTTCTCTATAAAGGGTGACAAGTTCTTATTGTGGCTTATAACAATCGCTAACCACTAGGGACATAAGCTTGTGGCATCCGCTGTGAGTTATTTCCTAAAGAGAGAGCTAATAGCCAAATAGTTTTGGGATATAATATAGACACTTGGCTGCCACTGTTGCACAGATCTCCAGGCTTTTTGAGGTGTAGCTGATATTTTCGGAGGAGTCTTGTTTATCTCAGGGAGACCATATTTTGCTGTATTGCTGTAGTGGCCTTTGGTAACGCTCTCTACGATTCAGAGGCCAGTTGTAACGCTAGCAAGTGACGTCTCAGAACATTTTTCATCATGCTCACACCAGGTCTTCGACAACAGGGACTTACTTGCTTTCTCCTTAGCATATATCCCACTTATAGGCAAAAAGGCCTTTAAATTTGGGGGGGCGGGTTTGAAATCCCCTAGTCAACAGCTCCTAGGCAGAATAAATTCATTGCTTTGATTGTCAGATCTTTTCTTCTCACCCACTGTGCCCTTTCTCCAAAGCCCCAGGGAACAAACTGCGGACGAGGAGGCATGGTAAGATTGGAAGCGGCTGTGGCTGAGATAGGGGTAATCATGAGACTATAGGAATATCGATCTGGACCCTGATTGATCAACATGCCTGTGATATACAAGCTTCTCCAACTGGACTATGGGAACCTTGGGTTGTCAAAATTTGGACAGAGTATGCTTGCAAAATGCACAATAATTGTATGTAACATAACTGAACATCAGTGTTCCAAACAATGTGTCATTAGAGATATCTGTAAAAAAAAAAATCCCTTAAAAATAAAAAAAAAATAAATAAAATAAATAAATAAGTGAGGTACAGGGGGCTGGAGAGATGGGTCCCTAGTGGTTTAAGAGTCCACTGCTCTTACAGAGGACCCGGGTTCGAGATCCCCAGCAACCACATGGTGGATGAGAACGCTCTGAAAACTACAATTCCAGCGAAACCCGTTCCGGAGGAATCCGACCACCCTCTTCTCTGACCTCCGCGGCATTGCACGACATGGGGCAACACAAACTGTGCATGTAGATCGTACAGTTCATACATATGCGGAAAAAAAATTATAAAAAAAATTTGAAAAAAAAAAAGAAAAATAATGTTGGAGGTACAAATAAGAATATGACTGTTATCTTGTTTTTATTGCCTTTCTGATTGTGGTAGTTTTTGAGGCAAGGGCCTCCCTTTAGTAAGCTGTCCCTCCCGGGAGCTCACTCGGTACACCAGGCTGTCCTTGAGCGTCACAGAGATCCGCCTAATTCTACCTCCCTAGTGCTGGGAATTAAAGGCTACGCGGCACCACCACGGCCAGCTTGACTTTTTATCTTGGAATCATCATTTGGGTGAGAAAAAAGGAGACTCCATTGAAAATTTGAAACTAATAATGTTTAGTATAGTTTATTACATGTGAATGGATGTGTATGTTAAGTATAGATACTTCAATGGTTGGCTCCTCTGTAAAAGAGTAACATAAAAACTAACGCTGGTAGGGGAGATGACTCAGTCAGCAAACTGCTCGCTACCCAAGCATGAGAACCAGAATTCAGTATCCCTGCACCTGTAAAATTCCAAACATGGTAGTGAGTACCTGTAATCCAACCTGAGCTCACTGGTACCTGCCACCTAGCTGAACAGTGACCTCTATGTTTAATAAAAAGTAAGTAAAATAAAACGTATCAAAAAATTAAGGTGTAAGGGTTGTAGTGAAGGCTTCAGTGGATAAAAGTGTTTTGCCACCAAGCTCGATGAGCCTGAGTTCGAGTTCTCAGGAACATGTGGTAGTTAAGCGGAGAAAACTCGCACCTCCTGCCAGTTGTCCTCTGACATCCACCACACCTATGAACTTTGTACAGGTGATGTTAGGGTGAGAGGTGATGGATAGGAGGTAGAGGGGAGAGAGCGAAAGAGAGTAGAGAGAAAATGAAAACATCTACCATTAAAAAATTTTTTTTTAATTAGTGAAGAATAAGCCGAAGATAAGATAGCTCAGTATCCCCTCTGTCCTTACATTGTGTGTATGCCATGTACACTTTCATACACATATGTACATGCCCCACAAATATGTACCTACATCACACACACAAAGTTAAAAGTTGAGTAAAAAATACAACAGAGGCAATACAGTAGATTAATATTTGGGTTGAGAACAGACAATTCCAACAAAGGACTATTTTCCCCAAAGCAAAGTTAATTGTAGCCATACAAAAGTAGAAACCACTTAAAACTTATTTGGAATATATATTGCTCTCATATGTAACATTATACAGTACCACTACCACATAACACATATATACCAATATATGTAGATACACACAAACATACATAGATTAGAGATGAAAAGAGAAAACGACAAAACAGAAAATATATCCATAAATTGTAAACTTTACATACTGACTCTAATAAATATAGGCATAGCACAGGAAGACTCAACATTAGAGAGCTCTCAGTGCTTCTTCAAATAACCCTTAAACTTAATGAATGAAATCCAGTCTACTTCAATATATTTTCCACTGAAGCTTGATGTTTACCTAAGGCTTACATGTAATCAAAATGAAACAACCAAGATCCATTCAAATTTTCAAACAATCAAAGTAATGAAAGTGTCTTTGCAATAAGATACCAAATACGTTGAGAAAGTATGCTAATCAGAATGGTAAGCCACTGATAGCACTGCCTCATCTTGACTTTTTTTTTCTGTACTTTGCCTGCTGTGATTCTGATCCTTTCCCATGACACTTTCTCAAACCACCCAACAGGGAAGTCACACCCACAGTATGCTTGCTTTTCCTTGAGTGCATACTTGGGCTATATACCACATCCGTCCTCCCATGGACTTTCCATTACCATAATTTCATCATCTTTGCTTTAATGTGTTATGCCTATATTTAATCATCAGCAACAGCAGAAGGCAATCAGAGTCTTAATAACATAATGACCCAAAGCACTCAAAGTTAGGTCCAAAGCCTAGCAGCAACAAGAGCACCTTGGAGAAATACAGGGTTGATATTGACTTAGTGTATCCAAAGATATTCTAAAACAGAAGATGCACCAAATCAGAAACTGCACAATCATGCCATGATTTGTATGTCCATTAAACTCTGAGAAACACTACTTTACCAAATTTCATGGAATAGAAATATTTCACAATGCTCCTGAAACAATTAGGTATAGTTTGATATCTTCCCTGAGTAAGAAAAAAAAATTTTCAATATTAGGTTTCCTTTGACAAGCAACATGTAGGGACCAGAAAGCACACGAAGAAATGGAGGTTTCAAAAGGAAAAGAAAATAAATTGTGTTCATTCAAGGTGATGGGGAAAGCCTAATGAGAAAGGCAGCCTGGAGGCCGTGCATTGTGGGAAAATGATTTGATGCCTAGTTTACGTATCCTATAATCAGAAGAAATGGATTTCTCTTCCCATCCCTAATCCATACTAAATATTGTTCTTTTCTTTCGGCCCACTTTCTTTTTTTTTTTAATTTTTCCGCCTTTAATGGCTGTGCTATCCCCCACAGCACGTAATTTTTTTTATTTTATTTTTTAAGTGTTGAAGTACTGTCTGCATGTAGTTTGTGCACCGTGTCGTGCCATGCCGAGGAGGGTCAGAAGAGGTCTCAGATTCCCCGTGGAACTGGAGTTAGCGCTGAACGGAGTTACAGAAGTGGTTCTTAGCCGCCGTGGGGGTGCGGGGGATCGAACCCGGTCCTCTGCAAAAGCATCCGGCACTCTTAATCTCCATCTCAGCCTTGCTACTCTATCCCTCCTCCAATTACTCCTTCTGTTAAGAGGAACCCGTTTCAGTCTTTGCAACTGCTATCCTTTAGCAACCCAGAACCTCTCTGGAAAGGTGAGCTACCTAGAAGCACAGGGGGAACCTGTCTGGGTCACTTGCAGCCTCCTTGGGAACACAACAGCACCAAGTCTATCGAGCCTGTTAGTTAATTGCAACTTCAACAAGTGAGTCTAAGCATAGCCTATCTTTTTCTAGGTCCTTCAACCAATTTGCAATCAATTATCAAGTCATCTTGGAACAGTGCTTCTTTCCCCTGAGAGTTCCTGAAATCTATTTGTATTATATTACTAGGATCATCAAAACCACCTCATGCCTATATGTGAAATCTGGCGTGTTCTTAGTCTCCTTTTATTGGAGCTCTATTTTACATCTCACTAATCTGACTTGCTGTTGCCCAGAGTATTCACTGAGACCCCTTACTCCAGCATTCCATTCTTTAGAATCAAAGCTCAAGCTTCTTGCCTGCAAGGTGTTTCAAAGACAAAAAACAAACCTGCCTTTTTTTAGCCAAGAGATTTGTCTCACCGCTGTTGTTAGACTTCTCTCCTAGATACCTGATAGAATGTATATGTAATATTGCTAATTTTTACATAATTGAATTGTACCTATGTGGTTTCAGTTACAGCCTCTAGAGTCCTGCCTCCACTTCCTGCTTTGGCTCCCCTCCATAACGGACGATAAGCTGTGACCAAAAGAAACTCTTTCCTTCCTAAATGAGTTGCATTTGGTCATGGTATTAGGCATAGTTTAGAAGTGTCTTAACAGGAAGCCCAGGTATGGTGGCATATCCTTTTAATCTCACCTTGGAAGACAGAGGGAGGGGATCTCTGTGACACTGAGGACAGTCTACTCTATATTTCAAGTTCCAGGCCAGCTAAGAGCTAATATGGGAGACCTTTGTCTCACAAACACACCGAAATTTGCTCTTGCAGAGGACAGAGTTCCATTCCTAGCAACTACTTGGTTGCTCACAATCACATGTAGCTCGAGTTCCAGGGGATCGTGAAACCCTTTTCTTGCCTCCACAGGCTCCTGAAAGTCCCCTGTGCATATAACTTCACACAGACCCACATACAACGAAAACATAAAATAAATAAATTATTTTTAGATGTTCTAGGATGGTATCTAGAACATAGAGTACTCAATAGTATAGGCATCTTTTTCTCTTGCCCAAAGCCTCTTAGTTACAGTTGAAATTAGCTTATAATCTTATACATTTCAGTAGTTCAAATTCCTGACTTATTCGTTTGTGAACTGATGAAGGCTAATGTGGATGGCAGCATAGACTTTCTACTAAAGGATCCGCAGGGCAAAATTGTCCGTGCTTCTCTCTCAGAAGAAAGAGTAGAGATTCTTCTTAAGGAAACTGTGTGTGTGTGTGTGTGTGTGCGTGTGGTGTGCTAAGAGAGAGAGAGATATTATATAAGAGAGCGAGAGAACCTACATTGTAGTACATGCCTATAATCCATCCTTCTTAAATAGTCTGAATGCTGAAGCAGGAGACTCATAAATTCAAGGACAACCTAGGCTACATAGTTAGTTCCCAGACTATCTCAATATCTATATGAACTCCTGTTCTCAATAAAATAAAACAGACGACAGAATATATGTAGAGTCTATCTGCGTACTAAATATAGCAATAATCTTAAGAGTTTTAAAAGTTTATTTATTATTATATATTTTTGGTTGTTTTTGTGTGTGTGTGTGATGTGGGTGGTGTGTGTGTATATGTGTGGTGTTTAGTGTGTTATGTGTGTTGTGTTGTGTATGCCAGGGCACATATATGAAACAGGGGACAACTTTGTGAGATTGGTCCTTTCAGGTCATCAGGCTTTTGTGGCAAGAACTTTTACCCACAGAGCTATCTCACCTCCCTCTGATAATGTTATCTTGTAACAGAAATTTTTTATTAAAGGAAACTGAATCTGTTATAAAAGAAGACATCACTGTTTTAACCATAGGTAAGTGGATTTGCTTTTCATATTCTCTGTCTTTACTTAACAGTCAGATTAGAACAGATGACCTCTGTTGTCCCTTGGAAGGTGACAAAGACAGACTTACTTTGCTGTGGAATACCAAAATTGCATTATCTCTTTTATCTTTCATGTAATGGCCCTAAGAAATCGTCTCCCTCTAAGTAACAAATAGTACAACATTTATTTCAGCTTTCAGAAGATTAACTCTCTCAATTGTTAGATGTTGTTATAATTCATTATTAATAACCCCAAAAGGTGTTTCCTGTTACATCTTCAGAGAAAGTAGGCTGTTCCTAATATTAATAGTAACGTAGCAATGGTGCTGTGGTATTTGGAAAAAGGCATATTACGATTAGAGATCAATTAACTGTACTCAAAATGAAATATTATCTTACTGGAACCAAAGACAGCCCACAAATTTCCTAATTCCTGTTGCTTGATTTTATTGGTCCCTGCATGTGCCCTCTGAGGCATTAAAATAATACCTTAATACAGCAATTGGTGAGCATGGAAATTCAAATAGAGTATTGGCAGTTTTTATTCACTAATACAAAAAAGTATTGCCATTAGGTCTTGCTCATGTCCTGGTTTGGTGGGTGATTTTTGGTGGTCTGAAAAACACACAACCACACAACACAAACACACACACAACACACACACACCTTCCAGCTAGTCATCAGCTGTGCTCTGGGAGGCAGAAGATGTGAAGACAGGCCTCTACTTGTCTTTTGACAGATTTTTGGGGGTTGTCTGTATATGTGCCCTGGGTGCAAGTGTGTGGTAGTAAACACGAAATTGATATATTTTCCCATCAATCTCATTTCACTGTTCACCTTAGAAACTTGTGGAAGGCCAACTTAAGGTCACTGTGACTGGCTGTATCTATGCAGTATCTTATGGACTGTGAGCTGCAAACAGTCCCCAGGCTTTGGTAAGAAATATTGGACAGGTATCAGGGGCTACTCAGGCTGGCAGAAAAATCTACGACACCAAGTTTAGAAACAATGAGAACGAGGCAGTCTGTCTCCCCAGAGCCTTTGCTCACTGTCCTCAGCAGAGGCTGGTGCTCCTTTCCTGTCTCAACTGTGTGTCTGTGGAAGAACCCAAGCAGTGCTTCCCACAGAAGTTCATGGCAGCAGTCCTCAGTGCAAGCAAGATTTCCTGGCACAATCCACCTCTGCCTCCCGCCCACTGGTAGTCCTGTTAGTGTTGCGCAATATTTCAGTGTCCCCAGAACCCAGAATCCCAGAGGAGCCGTTGGACCACAAAGCCCCAGGTCCAACTACAGTGGCCAAGACGCAGACCAGCCCTGAGGTAGATAGCCCACAAAATCACAGCTTTCTGAGAGCTGCTTGGGTCTTCTTACATGGGGTCCCAGGGTGAAACTGCTCAGTGAGGAGTGCACTGTGGTGGCAGCAGCTGTCTGGGGAAATGTTGCCTGGTCTTCCTTCCGGACAAGCCAAGACACCAGTTAGCGCTCTCCGCCTCTCTCTCTCGCTCTCTCCGTCTCTCTCTCCATCTCTCTCAATCTCTCTCTATCTCTCTCCCCCTCTCTCTCTCTCTCTCTAGCTATCCTCTCATCAAAATCTTTAAAGAAACCTTCATACCTGGCCAAGAGTCTGGGAGATATTGTTATTTTTATTGACTTTTTGCAACTTTCATACAATATAGTTTCATGGTATAAGATTCCACCCCTCTTCTTCGCACCTCTGGCCCACTGTTCCCCCACAATTTAATAGATATAATATCTATGCTATAGAATAGACTTTTTGTGTCCCCCAAGTGTCCCTTTTCGTGTGGGTCAGCTCCACTGAGCCTACCACAGTCCCTCTTTCCTGATAGCAGCAGGGAGCCATATGAGGTACTTCTCCTAGCCTCTTGACCAAGTGTGAAGTTTCTTTTTATAGATACACTGTTCCATCCCACATCAGCCTTTACCACCCAAGTGTAATCTCCAGCAAGGAACTTGAAGACACCCTCCTGCTCATCTGGGCTGACACAGGGCTCCAGGCAGTGGGCAGGTTTCCTTTCAACTGTTTTAGTAATCAAGGACCACACCATGTAAACCCTTCTAGGCAACTCAGGGAGGCTTGGGCTTGTTAACACTAACTGTGTTTGTACAGTACACCTGACAGTTTCCGATGAAACCTGAGACTCTTATAAAGGAGAGCACTGGACAGATTGATTTATGCTTTTTTTTTTTTTTTTGGTCATAGCAATCGGCAGACTTTCATTCTTGGCCTTAATGGGAGAAACTGCTTGGTTAGAGAGGCTCAGAGCACCCCTGTGTTCAGGAGACCTTTTCCTAACAGAGCACAAATCTATCTTAGAATGAACCAGAATAATTTTTGGACAGGAGGGTTGAAGGCAGAATCTATCCATGAAGAGTCCAGGGATCAAATGCAGAAGAGGGTTGGCCGTCCTCATTTGAGTCCATCTGCAGTCCAAGAGCAAATCCTGTGTTTGCCTGGGGAAACAGTGACTTGGCCAATGTCTCCCTCTGCTTCCATGTGCCCGGCACAGGGGCAAGCCGTACAAGAGAAATGGGGCTGACTTGAGCTCTACCACAGATGTTGAGTCTGCCTTCTCTCTCTCTTGCCACCTGCTTCCTTTTGCCCAAGTCAGCATGTGAGATCAGTAGGGCACAGAGCTGTACATGACCCTTCCTTGGACTAGACACTGTCATCTGGCCAGACAAGCCAACAGGCTAGTAAATCTAGCTGGGGCTGCTTGTACTTTGCCCACAGTCTGTTACAGCATATGGTGCCTTCAGTTACCGGAACAGGGACAGAGTTCTCCCACTGTTTGTCTGATGCCCCCACCCAAATACCATGCATACTGTCATGCTCTGCTGAGCAGTCTCAGCTTGGTTGGAATTCATGGATTTCATAAGGAGGATTACTTTAAAGTTGGAACTGAACCTTTCTGGTCCCAAGGATAGCAGAGCTAGGTAGAAACATTTGGAGACATACTCCTTAACTGGCCCCGGTTTTTTCACAGGGAAAATGGAACAAACAAAGATGAAGTGGATTTCCCTAACAGAACTTACACAGACAGTTGGGATGAGAGCTAGAACCCTTGCCCTGATTTCCAGCTTGGTTCTTTTTCCGACTCTGGCTGTCTCTACATATTTGGTTTCATTTCATCTACAAAATTTGGCCCCTGCAACCTTTCCTGGAATTGGACTTCTGAGTATGAAGTGGCTTAATGCACACTTTGGGGAAGGAGGACATGAGGTTTCTGAGTGGTTTTGATCAAGTTTGCCCATATTCATACTCTAGGATAATCTGCATAAACTTCATAAATAATGTAAATTCCAACAAAGTGAGTTAACTATAAGCTACATGGTCTTTCGAAAAACTCATGTTATGTAATCACCCTGGCAAAGTTAACAACGCAATGGAGAACCGAAGGTAGACACTGACTGTACTCACTGCTATTGACCATTTTAAGTGGGACTATTTTTAAAATACGGTATGCTCAGTAAGTGTGCTCTGAATGAGAAATTGCTTTAACGCCATTTTTTGGGAATTGCTGAGAGAAGGATCGCTAATCACCACAGGGTGCCCCCTGCGGCTTGAACTCAGCCAAAAGCTGTTAATAACTCCAGCAGATGTTTCAGCTTTTTAGGCCAAAGACTCCCTCCCTCCTGCCCCTCCCTCCCCGTTTCGCAGATCCTGTTGTGCCAATATGACTGAACTCCAGTTCTTGTGGTTGCTGCCACTGCCGCTGCCGCCGTGGGGCTGGTGCTGCTAGTGCTTCTGGGGAACGGCTCTTTAGACAACTTCTGGTGACAAAACCTGTGCCCTTTAAGGTCAGAGCATTATTGCTTTTACTGTCAGAAATTTAAATCTTCAGGGGTTAATGAAGGTTAGGCCACAGAAGCAGTGCCCCTGTGATGTTGTCTGCCCTCATTGCTTGTCATTTTGTCTCACTATCTGGGACTTCTCCCAATGTTAAAGTCCATTTCTCAGACTCATCAGAGTACTGGGCTTGCTGAATACACGGCTGGCCCTACAGGTCCAGGGCAGAGGTGTTGGGTTAGTGGTTTTACTGAGGAGGCTTCTGTGTGATAGAGTTTGTGTGCTTGTTTGCTGATGCCATGTGGCTTAGAATGCCCTGACCTTAGCAGTTCTGCAATATTAGATGTACGTCTTAAAAATACGGCTCCATCCCCGTGAGCTACATAGAATACAAGGGTATGCGGGGCCACTGAAGTTTCATCTCAGGATTCTCAACCTCCCTAGATGGATAAACCTAGCATCCTCATCTGAAACCAACACTGTGTTCTAAGGCTTTCTAAATGAGAAGAAATTCAAGAAAAAAGGGGGGACTCCAGCCATCCTCCCTTTAGTCCCCATTCTCCATCATCTGTGCTGCCTCTTATTTTGGAGGAAACATTTTAAGGCATCACTGGCAGCAGGGTGACCCAGAGAACACAGGTGCAGCAGTTTAGGATACTGCCTTGGCTAGGAACACATCTGAACTGCACATCTATACCTATCGTCGTGCAGAAAATTGCCACTGCAAAGGGAGGAAGAATGGAGAGGCAGAATTGAGCTCATAAATATTTTAATTCTTATTTTGATGCAACAAACAAAAACCTGGAAGTAATCCAAGGCTCATGGGGACCTTGTATTGTCAGCTTCAATAATCAACACCATCGTCATTCAACCCCCCAAATCTCCACTTTATGCCATACTAGCTATAAAAAGTAAGTACCTTTTCCATAGTACCTGCCCCCTATACTGTCTGCATACTCTCACAGTATGTATTTCTAATTTTCAATAAGAGTTCAAGAATGGAATTCAAGTCCCCTGCCCTGTACTCTACCAGGTAGAGTAATAGATTCAATCATGACTTGGCCAATATTCTCTTCAGCACAGGGACATAGCACTCATTAATGCTGATGGAATTTGCACATATGTATGGAAAGTGAATAAATGTGGTGGCCCATGCCTGTGTAATGCTGTATTTTCGTAGGCTGGAAGCAGAACTGATACACGTCGAGGGCTCAAATGGCAATTGATATCTTTCATTCTCAAACATGAGCCACTCAGATGAAAAATTATGCCATTCATCCTCAAATACAACATTCCCACTAGCAAATGAGAGGGGTATTTTTATTTAGATCACTGTGATTCCAAGAAGCCACTATCAGATGATAATTCTTCAGTAAAAACTTAACCAGCAATGTTGTAATAATCAAATAGGCTCTGAAAAAAAAAAAAAGCAACGGAAACTCCCTACTGAATCCATACAGAATACTTCTCATTATTAAAAAATTCCATATTAAATTACCCATCTGCATCTCCAGAGGAGCGAATGCATGGGATAAGGAAAGAGAATTGAAAATAATCATGGGTGAGTTGAGATTCCAGACCTGCCAGCCGCAAACAGCGGGACCAGACATGAATAAACTATGCAGAGACGGTGGAGGCCCATGTAAATCCACACCGTACACTTCATTAGGTCTTGAACTCTACCTGGACTCCTATACTGTGAGGGATGATTCCCCAGCTATTTTGTTCTGGATTATTTCCNACTTTCTGTTCTTGTGGGCCCCACCTCCTGGCCACAAACCCACATTTATGGATGCCAACTTTCATTTTCTCAGCCTGGATTTCTCTCCAAACTTACATATTCCTGTTCACATCTCCCTCTCATGTAGTTTCTGTGACTCTCACACTTAACCAATGTCCAACATTCAACTGACTATTTTTCCCTCAGGATCTACTTCCGCTACCATTCCTGGCTCTGTTCCCACACTGGGAGAACGAGCTTCCCTTCTGTATCTCTTCTATCTGTTGCAGTTCAGCCCACCCACCTTTGTCCTTGCTCTTTCCTGCCCAACCCCATTTCTCCTGCTAGTTCCCCAGAAGTCTGCCTCCCAAATTCCATGTGACCAGAAGCTTAGCAAAACTGAGCACAGCACCGTCTGGTGATTCTTCACTCTTTTGCTTTGGAAGATCACTCGGTGGTTTGATTGTTCCTGGTGTTCCAGTAATGCCCATGTTCCTTAAGGAGTGGCTTGGTCTATTCTCTGCCACATGCCCAGCTTGCCTCCAGCTGGTACCTCCATGTCCCTGAGCATCAGCTGCAAGAAACTACCCGTCCTTATGTTCATCGTCCCCTCTACCATTTTTTGATCTAGCCAACTCATTTTGTCCTGGGTCACAGGTTAAATTGTAATGTCTTTTCCCTTAAACTTTCCACTACCAGAATGATTGCTAGACCTCCTCTGTGGCAATAAACATGTCACCATCAAAGCAAGCAAGGAGAGGTAAAGGCTACAGGCAAAATGGCACCACCAACACTCCAACACCACTACCACCACCACCACCACCACCACCACCACCACCACCACCACCACCACCACCACCATTACCACCACCACCACTACCACTACCACCACTACCACCAACACTACCACCACCACCACCACCACTCCAACACCACTACCACCACCATCACTACCATCACCACCACTACTACTACCACTACTACCACTACCACTACCACCATTACCACCACCACCAAGACCAACACCAACACCAATACCACCAACACCAATACCAACACCAACAACAACACTACCAACAACAACACTACCACCAACACCAACACCACTACCAACAACACCAACACCACCACTACTAACACCACCAACAACAACACCACTACCACCACCTCCAATGCCACCACCACCACCACTACCACCACCACTACCAACACCACCACCACCACCACCACTACCAACACCACTATAGAAATGCCCAGGCCCCACAGGTCTGAGAAGAGGAGACCCCATGTGTCATTTTTTCTCCTCTTTTGATTTGGGATGGATGAGAGCTGGCACTGAGTCTCTTCACTACTCATTTGTGGGTGGAGACATGAATCTGCAGAGGGACATAGTCAGCCCAGCCCCAGACTGTTGTAAAGGGCAGATGTCAATGGCAGAAACATTAAAAGATCTGAATAAGAAAAATTTGCATCCTACTAATTTTATATATACATGCTTTGTTAAATGTGTAAGAATCTTAAAAACACTACCTATATGTTTGTCTTGAAAAATTCAAGAAAGGTTCAAACCTAGAAAACTCAGGTCTTAAATAGCAAAGCCATTAAAAACTAATGGTAATCCAGAATTATCATTTTAGTATCAGAATTAAACAGAAATATTGAATTAAGTTGAATAGAAAAGGCCTATAAATTAATAAACTACATAACCTCATGGGAGACAAAAATATATACACTGGACATTTAAATATTTTTTCAAGTTTGTGCTGATTTGGTAAGATAAGAAAAATAAGTTTGTTTCCCTTCACGGGTTGACAGCTTTCCCAGTGATACCCTTTTCAGTCATACTAACAAAGCTCAAGCTATTGGATGTACAGGCATTTAAGCAGTACCACTTATTGTGTCAAGCTAAGCTGTGAGCATAGACACAGATGCTTGGATGGTATGCTAATCCGCAAACTGTGGTTTCTCTATAAAGGGTGACAAGTTCTTATTGTGGCTTATAACATCGCCTAACCACTAGAGGACATAAGCTTGTGGCATCCGCTGTGAGTTATTCCTCCAAGGAGAGAGCTAATAGCCAAATAGTTTTGGGATATAATATAGACACTTGGCTGCCACTGTTGCACAGTATCTCCAGGCTGTTGAGGTGTAGCTGATATTTTCGGAGGAGTCTTGTTTGTCTCAGGGAGACCAATATTTTGCTGTATTGCTGTAGTGGCCTTTGGTAACGCTCTCTAGCATTTCAGAGGCCAGTTGTACGCTAGCAAGTGACGTCTCATAACATTTTTCATGCTCACACCAGGTCTTCGACAACAGGGACTTACTGCCTTTCTCCTTGCATATATCCCACTTATAGGCAAAAGGCCTTTATAATTTGGGGGGGCGGGTTTGAATCCCCTAGCCAACATCTCCTAGGCAGAATAATTCATTGCTGATGTCAGAGCTTTCCTTCTCACCCACTTGTGCCCCTTTCCCAAAGCCCAGGGAACAAACTGCGGAAGAGGAGGCATGGTAGATTGTAAGGGCTGTGGAGAGATAGGGGTGAATCATGAGACTACAGGAATATAGTCTGGACACCTGATTGATCAACATGCCTGTGCATACAAGCTTCTCCAACTGGACTATGGGAACCTTGGGTTGTTCAAAATTTGGACATAGATACTTGCAAAATGCACCAATTACTTAATTGTATGACATACTGAGTAACATCAGTGTTTTCTGCAAACAAATGTGTCATTGTATTGTAGAATCCCTTAAAAATAAAAAAAAATAAAAAAAATAAATAAATAAGTGAGGTACAGGGGGCTGGAGAGATGGCCTAGTGGTTAAGAGTGCCGACTGCTCTTACAGAGGACCCGGGTTCGATCCCCAGCACCCACATGGTGGCTGAGAACCGTCTGAAACTCCAATTCCAGGAGAACTCCTGTTCCAGGGGAATCCGACACCCTCTTCTGACCTCCGCGGCATTGCACGACATGGGTGCACAAACTTGCATGTAGACAGTACATTCATACACATGCGGAAATAAAATTAATAAAAAAAATTTAAAAAAAAAAAGAAAAATAAGTGAGGTACAAATAAGAATATGACTTTTATCTTGTTTTTTTCCTTTTTATTTGGTATTGTTTTTGAGGCAGGGTCTCCCTTTAGTACCAGCTGTCCTGGAGCTCACTCTGTACACCAGGCTGGCCTTGAGCTCACAGAGATCCGCCTAATTCTACCTCCCGAGTGCTGGGATTAAAGGCACGCGACACCACGCCAGCTTGACTTTTTATCTTGGAATCATCATTTGGGTGAGAAAAAAGGAGACTCCATTGAAAATTTGAAACTAATAATGTTTAGTAAGTTTATTACATGTGAATGGATGTGTATGTTAAGTATAGATACTTCAATGGTGGCTCCTCTGTAAAAGCAGTAACATAAAAAATAACTGGGGCTAGGGAGATGACTCAGTCAGCAAACTGCTCGCTACCCAAGCATGAGAACCAGAATTCAGATCCCTGCACCTGTAAAATTCCAAACATGGTAGTGAGTACCTGTAATGCCAAACCTGAGCTCACTGTCCTGCCAGCCTAGCTGAAGCAGTGAACTCCATGTTTAATAAAAAAGTAAAGTAAAAATAAAACTGACTCAAAATTAAGGTGTAGGGTTTAGTGAAATGGCTCAGTGGATAAAAGTGTTTGCCACCAAGCTCGATGACCTGAGTTCAGTTCTCAGGAACTATGTGGTAGAAGGAGAAAACTGACTCCTGACAGTTGTCCTCTGACATCCACACACCTATGACATGTGTACATAGATGATAGGTAGGGGGAGAGAGGGAGAGAGAGAAAGAGAGAGAGAGAATAAATGAAAATATAATTAAAAAAAATTTTTTTTAATTAAGTGTAGAGCAATCAAGGAAGATATCCATTATCAACCTCTGGCCTTCATATGTGTGTATGCATGTACACTTTCATACACATATGTACATGCCCACACAAATATGTACATACATCACACACACAAAGATTAAAATTGAGTAAAAAATACAACAGAGGCAATACAGTAGATATATTTGGGGTAGAACAGACAATTCCTAACAAATGAATATTTTCCCCAAAGCAAAGTTAATTGTAGCCATACAAAAGTAGAAACCACTTAAAACTTATTTGGAATAATATATGCATATATATATACATATACATACACATACACATACACATATATACCAATATATGTAGATACACACAAACATACATATATAGAGATAGAATAAGAGAAAAACACAAAACAAGAAAATATATCCAGTAAATTGTAAACTTTACATACTGACTCTAATAAATATAGGCATAGCACAGGAAGACTCAACATTAGAGAGCTCTCAGTGCTTCTTCAAATAACCCTTAAACTTAATGAATGAAATCCAGTCTACTTCAATATATTTTCCACTGAAGCTTGATGTTTACCTAAGGCTTACATGTAATCAAAATGAAACAACAAAGATACATTAAATTTTCAAAAATCAAAGTAATGAAAGTGTCTTTGCAATAAGATACCAAATACGTTGAGAAAGTATGCTAATCAGAATGGTAAGCCACTGATAGCACTGCCTCATCTTGACTTTTTTTTTCTGTACTTTGCCTGCTGTGATTCTGATCCTTTCCCATGACACTTTCTCAAACCACCCAACAGGGAAGTCACACCCACAGTATGCTTGCTTTTCCTTGAGTGCATACTTGGGCTATATACCACATCCGTCCTCCCATGGACTTTCCATTACCATAATTTCATCATCTTTGCTTTAATGTGTTATGCCTATATTTAATCATCAGCAACAGCAGAAGGCAATCAGAGTCTTAATAACATAATGACCCAAAGCACTCAAAGTTAGGTCCAAAGCCTAGCAGCAACAAGAGCACCTTGGAGAAATACAGGGTTGATATTGACTTAGTGTATCCAAAGATATTCTAAAACAGAAGATGCACCAAATCAGAAACTGCACAATCATGCCATGATTTGTATGTCCATTAAACTCTGAGAAACACTACTTTACCAAATTTCATGGAATAGAAATATTTCACAATGCTCCTGAAACAATTAGGTATAGTTTGATATCTTCCTGAGTAAAAAAATAAAATTATTCAAATATTATGTTTCTTTGACAAGCAACATTTAGTGACCAGAAAGCACACTAAAGAAATGTAGGTTCAAAAGGAAAAAGAAAAGAATTGTGTATTCAGGTGATGGGAAAGCCTAATGAGAAAGGCAGCCTGGAGGCCGTGCATTGTGGGAAAATGATTTGATGCCTAGTTTACGTATCCTATAATCAGAAGAAATTTGAATTTCTCTTCCCATCCCTAATCCATACTAAAATATTGTTCTTTTCTGCCACCTTTCTTTTTTTTTTTAATTTTTCCGCCTTTAATGGCTGTGCTATCCCCACAGCACTTAATTTTTTTATTTATTTTTTAAGTGTATGAATGTACTGTCTGCATGTAGGTTTGTGCACCCGTGTCGTGCAATGCCGAGGAGGTCAGAAGAGGGTCTCAGATTCCCCTGGAACTGGAGTTATCCTGGAACTGGAGTTACAGATGGTTCTTAGCCGCCATGTGGGTGCTGGGGATCGAACCCGGGTCCTCTGCAAAAGCAGTCGGTGCTCTTAATCTACATCTCAGCCTTGGCTACTCTGATCCCTCCTCCAATTTACTCTCTTCTGGTTAAGGACCCGTTCATCTTTGCACACTGCCTATCCTTATCAACCCAGACCTCTCTGGAAAGGTGAGCTACCTAGAAGCACAGGGGGAACCTGTCTGGGTCACTTGCAGCCTCCTTGGGAACACAACAGCACCAAGTCTATCGAGCCTGTTAGTTAATTGCAACTTCAACAAGTGAGTCTAAGCATAGCCTATCTTTTTCTAGGTCCTTCAACCAATTTGCAATCAATTATCAAGTCATCTTGGAACAGTGCTTCTTTCCCCTGAGAGTTCCTGAAATCTATTTGTATTATATTACTAGGATCATCAAAACCACCTCATGCCTATATGTGAAATCTGGCGTGTTCTTAGTCTCCTTTTATTGGAGCTCTATTTTACATCTCACTAATCTGACTTGCTGTTGCCCAGAGTATTCACTGAGACCCCTTACTCCAGCATTCCATTCTTTAGAATCAAAGCTCAAGCTTCTTGCCTGCAGGTGTTTCAAGACAAAAACAAACCTTCCTTTTTAGCCAAGAGATTGTCTCACACTCTGTTGTACATTCTCTCCTAGAATACCTGATAGAATGTACCTATGTATATTGCTAATTTACATAATTTATATTGTACCTATGTGGTTTCAGTTACAGCCTCTAGAGTCCTGCCTCCACTTCCTGCTTTGGCTTCCCTCCATAACGGACGATAAGCTGGGACCAAAATAAACTCTTTCCTTCCTAAGTTGCATTTGGTCATGGTATTAGGCATAGTTTAGAAGTGTCTTAGCAGGAAGCCAGGTATGGTGGCATATCCTTTTAATCTCAGCACTTGGAAGACAGAGGGAGGGGATCTCTGTGACACTGAGGACAGTCTACTCTATATTTCAAGTTCCAGGCCAGCTAGAGCTATATGGAGACCTTGTCTCACAAACCTACCCCGAAATGTCTTAGCAGAGGACAGAGTTCCATTCCTAGCACCTACTTGGTTGCTCACAATCACATGTAGCTCTAGTTCCAGGGGATCCTGAAACCCTTTTCTGGCCTCCACAGGCTCCTGAAAGTCCCCTGTGCATATAACTTCACACAGACACATACACGAAAACATAAAAATAAATAAATATTTTTAGATGTCATAGGAGGGTATCTAGAACATAGAGTACTCAATAGTATAGGCATCTTTTTCTCTTGCCCAAAGCCTCTTAGTTACAGTTGAAATTAGCTTATAATCTTATACATTTCAGTAGTTCAAATTCCTGACTTATTCGTTTGTGAACTGATGAAGGCTAATGTGGATGGCAGCATAGACTTTCTACTAAAGGATCTCAGGGCAAAATTTCCTGCTCCTTTCAGAAGAAAGAGTAGATATTCTTCTTAAGGAAAATGTGTGTGTGTGTGTGTGTGTGTGTGTGTGTGTGTGTGTGTGAGAGAGAGAGAGAGAGAGAGAGAGAGAGAGAGAGAGAGAGAACCGACATGGTAGTACATGCCTATAATCCAGTATTCTGAATAGTCTGAATGCTGAAGCAGGAGACTCATAAATTCAAGGACAACCTAGGCTACATAGTGAGTTCCAGACTAGCATCAAATATATAGTGAAACTCTGTCTCAAAAAATAAAACAGAAGACAGAATATATTAGAGTCTATCTGCTTACTAAAATATAGCATATCTTAAGAGTTTTAAAAGTTTATTATTATTGCTATTATTTTTGTTGTTTTGTTGTTGTTGTTGATGGTGGTGGTGGTGTGTGTATATGTGTGTGTGTGTATGTGTGTATGTGTGTGTGTGTGTATGCCATGGCACATATATGAAACAGGGGACAACTTTGTGAGATTGGTCCTTTCAGGTCATCAGGCTTTTGTGGCAAGAACTTTTACCCACAGAGCTATCTCACCTCCCTCTGATAATGTTATCTTGTAACAGAAATTTTTATTAAAATGAAACTGAATCTGTTATAAAGAAACCTCACTGTGTAACCATAGGTAAGTGGATTTGCTTTTCATATTCTCTGTCTTTACTTAACAGTCAGATTAGAACAGATGACCTCTGTTGTCCCTTGGAAGGTGACAAAGACAGACTTACTTTGCTGTGGAATACCAAAATTGCATTATCTCTTTTATCTTTCATGTAATGGCCCTAAGAAATCGTCTCCCTCTAAGTAACAAATAGTACAACATTTATTTCAGCTTTCAGAAGATTAACTCTCTCAATTGTTAGATGTTGTTATAATTCAATTATTAATAAACCCCAAAATGTTCCTGTTACTTCAGAGAAAGTATGCTGTTCTATATTATAGTAACAGGTAGCAATGGTTGCTGTTTATTTTGGAAAAAGGCATATTACGATTAGAGATCAATTAACTGTACTCAAAATGAAATATTATCTTACTGGAACCAAAGACAGCCCACAAATTTCCTAATTCCTGTTGCTTGATTTTATTGGTCCCTGCATGTGCCCTCTGAGGCATTAAAATAATACCTTAATACAGCAATTGGTGAGCATGGAAATTCAAATAGAGTATTGGCAGTTTTTATTCACTAATACAAAAAAGTATTGCCATTAGGTCTTGCTCATGTCCTGGTTTGGTGGGTGATTTGGTGTCTGAAAAACACACACACACACACACACACACACACACACACACACACACACACCTTCCAGCTAGTCATCAGCTGTGCTCTGGGAGGCAGAAGATGTGAAGACAGGCCTCTACTTGTCTTTTGACAGATTTTTGGGGGTTGTCTGTATATGTGTGCCTGTGTGCACTTGTGTGTATGTAACACTAAATTGATATATTTTCCCATCAATCTCATTTCACTGTTCACCTTAGAAACTTGTGGAAGGCCAACTTAAGGTCACTGTGACTGGCTGTATCTATGCAGTATCTTATGGACTGTGAGCTGCAAACAGTCCCCAGGCTTTGGTAAGAAATATTGGACAGGTATCAGGGGCTACTCAGGCTGGCAGAAAAATCTACGACACCAAGTTTAGAAACAATGAGAACGAGGCAGTCTGTCTCCCCAGAGCCTTTGCTCACTGTCCTCAGCAGAGGCTGGTGCTCCTTTCCTGTCTCAACTGTGTGTCTGTGGAAGAACCCAAGCAGTGCTTCCCACAGAAGTTCATGGCAGCAGTCCTCAGTGCAAGCAAGATTTCCTGGCACAATCCACCTCTGCCTCCCGCCCACTGGTAGTCCTGTTAGTGTTGCGCAATATTTCAGTGTCCCCAGAACCCAGAATCCCAGAGGAGCCGTTGGACCACAAAGCCCCAGGTCCAACTACAGTGGCCAAGACGCAGACCAGCCCTGAGGTAGATAGCCCACAAAATCACAGCTTTCTGAGAGCTGCTTGGGTCTTCTTACATGGGGTCCCAGGGTGAAACTGCTCAGTGAGGAGTGCACTGTGGTGGCAGCAGCTGTCTGGGGAAATGTTGCCTGGTCTTCCTTCCGGACAAGCCAAGACACCAGTTAGCGCTCTCTCTCTCTCTCTCTCTCTCTCTCTCTCTCTCTCTCATCAAAATCTTTAAAGAAACCTTCATACCTGGCCAAGAGTCTGGGAGATTATTTTTATTTTTATTGACTTTTTGCAACTTTCATACAATATAGTTTCATGGTATAAGATTCCACCCCTCTTCGCACCTCTGGCCACTGTTCCCCACAATTTAATATATATATATATATGCCTATAGAATATGACTTTTGTCCCCAAATGTCTTTCAGTGTGGGTCCATCCACTGAGCCTACCACAAGTCCTCTTTCTGATAGCAGCAGGGAGCCATATGAGGTACTTCTCCTAGCCTCTTGACCAAGTGTGAAGTTTCTTTTTATAGATACACTGTTCCATCCCACATCAGCCTTTACCACCCAAGTGTAATCTCCAGCAAGGAACTTGAAGACACCCTCCTGCTCATCTGGGCTGACACAGGGCTCCAGGCAGTGGGCAGGTTTCCTTTCAACTGTTTTAGTAATCAAGGACCACACCATGTAAACCCTTCTAGGCAACTCAGGGAGGCTTGGGCTTGTTAACACTAACTGTGTTTGTACAGTACACCTGACAGTTTCCGATGAAACCTGAGACTCTTATAAAGGAGAGCACTGGACAGATTGATTTATTCTTTTTTTTTTTTTTTTGTCATAGCAATCGGCAGACTTTAATTCTTGGCCTTAATGGTAGAAACTGCTTGGTTAGAGAGGCTCAGAGCACCCCTGTGTTCAGGAGACCTTTTCCTAACAGAGCACAAATCTATCTTAGAATGAACCAGAATAATTTTTGGACAGGGTGGAATGCAGATCTATCCATGAAGATTCCTGGATCAGAATGCAGAGAGGGAGGGCCGTCCTCATTTGAGTCCATCTGCAGTCCAAGAGCAAATCCTGTGTTTGCCTGGGGAAACAGTGACTTGGCCAATGTCTCCCTCTGCTTCCATGTGCCCGGCACAGGGGCAAGCCGTACAAGAGAAATGGGGCTGACTTGAGCTCTACCACAGATGTTGAGTCTGCCTTCTCTCTCTCTTGCCACCTGCTTCCTTTTGCCCAAGTCAGCATGTGAGATCAGTAGGGCACAGAGCTGTACATGACCCTTCCTTGGACTAGACACTGTCATCTGGCCAGACAAGCCAACAGGCTAGTAAATCTAGCTGGGGCTGCTTGTACTTTGCCCACAGTCTGTTACAGCATATGGTGCCTTCAGTTACCGGAACAGGGACAGAGTTCTCCCACTGTTTGTCTGATGCCCCCACCCAAATACCATGCATACTGTCATGCTCTGCTGAGCAGTCTCAGCTTGGTTGGAATTCATGGATTTCATAAGGAGGATTACTTTAAAGTTGGAACTGAACCTTTCTGGTCCCAAGGATAGCAGAGCTAGGTAGAAACATTTGGAGACATACTCCTTAACTGGCCCCATTATTTTTCACAGGAAGAAATGGAAGCAAAAAGATGAAGTGATTTCCTACCAGAACTTACACAGACAGTTGGGATGAGAGCTAGAACCCTTGCCCTGATTTCCAGCTTGGTTCTTTTTCCGACTCTGGCTGTCTCTACATATTTGGTTTCATTTCATCTACAAAATTTGGCCCCTGCAACCTTTCCTGGAATTGGACTTCTGAGTATGAAGTGGCTTAATGCACACTTTGGGGAAGGAGGACATGAGGTTTCTGAGTGGTTTTGATCAAGTTTGCCCATATTCATACTCTAGGATAATCTGCATAAACTTCATAAATAATGTAAATTCCAACAAAGTGAGTTAACTATAAGCTACATGGTCTTTCGAAAAACTCATGTTATGTAATCACCCTGGCAAAGTTAACAACGCAATGGAGAACCGAAGGTAGACACTGACTGTACTCACTGCTATTGACCATTTTAAGTGGGACTATTTTTAAAATACTGTATGCCTCATTAAGCTGTGCTCTGAAAATGAGAAATTTGCTTTAACTGCATTGTTTTGAATTGCTGAGAGAAGGATCTATCAACCACAAGGTGCCCTGCTGCTGAACTCAGCCAAAAAGCTGTTAATAACTCCAGCAGATGTTTCAGCTTTTTAGGCCAATAGACTCCCTCCCTCCTGCCCTCCCCTTTCCAGGATCCTGTGCCAATATGACTGAACTCCAGTTCTTGTGGTTGCTGCCACTGCCGCTGCCGCCGTGGGGCTGGTGCTGCTAGTGCTTCTGGGGAACGGCTCTTTAGACAACTTCTGGTGACAAAACCTGTGCCCTTTAAGGTCAGAGCATTATTGCTTTTACTGTCAGAAATTTAAATCTTCAGGGGTTAATGAAGGTTAGGCCACAGAAGCAGTGCCCCTGTGATGTTGTCTGCCCTCATTGCTTGTCATTTTGTCTCACTATCTGGGACTTCTCCCAATGTTAAAGTCCATTTCTCAGACTCATCAGAGTACTGGGCTTGCTGAATACACGGCTGGCCCTACAGGTCCAGGGCAGAGGTGTTGGGTTAGTGGTTTTACTGAGGAGGCTTCTGTGTGATAGAGTTTGTGTGCTTGTTTGCTGATGCCATGTGGCTTAGAATGCCCTGACCTTAGCAGTTCTGCAATATTAGATGTACGTCTTAAAAATACGGCTCCATCCCCGTGAGCTACATAGAATACAAGGGTATGCGGGGCCACTGAAGTTTCATCTCAGGATTCTCAACCTCCCTAGATGGATAAACCTAGCATCCTCATCTGAAACCAACACTGTGTTCTAAGGCTTTCTAAATGAGAAGAAATTCAAGAAAAAAGGGGGGACTCCAGCCATCCTCCCTTTAGTCCCCATTCTCCATCATCTGTGCTGCCTCTTATTTTGGAGGAAACATTTTAAGGCATCACTGGCAGCAGGGTGACCCAGAGAACACAGGTGCAGCAGTTTAGGATACTGCCTTGGCTAGGAACACATCTGAACTGCACATCTATACCTATCGTCGTGCAGAAAATTGCCACTGCAAAGGGAGGAAGAATGGAGAGGCAGAATTGAGCTCATAAATATTTTAATTCCTTATTTTGATGCAACACAAAAACCTGGAATATCCAAGGCTCTGTGGACCTTTATTGTCAGCTTCAATATTCAACAACCATAGTCATTCAACCCCCCAAATCTCCACTTTATGCCATACTAGCTATAAAAAGTAAGTACCTTTTCCATAGTACCTGCCCCCTATACTGTCTGCATACTCTCACAGTATGTATTTCTAATTTTCAATAAGAGTTCAAGAATGGAATTCAAGTCCCCTGCCCTGTACTCTACCAGGTAGAGTAATAGATTCAATCATGACTTGGCCAATATTCTCTTCAGCACAGGGACATAGCACTCATTAATGCTGATGGAATTTGCACATATGTATGGAAGGGAAAAATGTGGTTGCCCATGCCTGTGTATTCTGTATTTTCTTAGGCTGAGAGCAGAACTATACACTCGAGGGCTCAATGGCATTGATATCTTTTCATTCTCAAACATGAGCCACTCAGATGAAAAATTATGCCATTCATCCTCAAATACAACATTCCCACTAGCAAATGAGAGGGGTATTTTTATTTAGATCACTGTGATTCCAAGAAGCCACTATCAGATGATAATTCTTCAGTAAAAACTTAACCAGCAATGTTGTAATAATCAAATAGGCTCTGAAAAAAAAAAAAAGCAACGGAAACTCCCTACTGAATCCATACAGAATACTTCTCATTATTAAAAAATTCCATATTAAATTACCCATCTGCATCTCCAGAGGAGCGAATGCATGGGATAAGGAAAGAGAATTGAAAATAATCATGGGTGAGTTGAGATTCCAGACCTGCCAGCCGCAAACAGCGGGACCAGACATGAATAAACTATGCAGAGACGGTGGAGGCCCATGTAAATCCACACCGTACACTTCATTAGGTCTTGAACTCTACCTGGACTCCTATACTGTGAGGGATGATTCCCCAGCTATTTTGTTCTGGATTATTTCCAGTCCAAGTAAACTGGATGACAAAGGAAAGATGCTTCCATACTATTTCCGTGATGGATGTTCACAACCAAAATAACTTCACCATCTGATGTATTTCACAGTTTTAAGTTAAAACAGACATATTGTAATATGCTTGTACATCTGGCTCAGGTGCTTCATTTGCCATATGTTTGTGAAATAATCCAAGGAGATGTTACAATTGTATATTCCCCATGGGACCTGAATAAAATGTGCCCACAAAGAGTTACCTAATTATTCATTCCTGCCAACAGCATCCTCAACTAATAATAAGGTGGTGCTTAAAATGAGACAATAGTGCTTTCAGTCTTGAGAGATGTCAGTGCCACTTATTGTTTCAAAAACAGAAAGTCTTTTGCATGTTTAAAATCAGAAAAAGATCCTCGGCCTTTAAAGCGAATAAAATCTCCGCAGGTGGTATATTTGGTATTCTTATGGGGGCAAATTCTGCAGTGCCCATCAAAGACTCATGCCTCTTGAAGCCTACAAGATGATACCCCATAGAGCCACAATAGAAATTAGTGAGCCAGAATCCAATCATCAAAGAAATAGACATTCTGGTAATACTACAGGATCTTTTGTGTAAGTGTGTGCCTATGTGTCTTTTTGTATCTGTGAGTGTGGCATATGCACACGCGTGTGCATGGGTGACTGTGTGCACAGAGGCCAAAGGAAGACATTTAGGTTTCCTTCATTACTACTCTTCGCCTTGGTCCCTTGAGACATGGTCTCTCACTGAACATAGAAACCAGGGTGGGAGCAGGCAGCCCCAGTGATTCCTGTCACCTGCATTTGGGATTACAGGCATGTGTGCCACCTCACCTGGGTAATTGCATGAGTGTTGAGATCCTCACTCAGGCTCTCATCCTTGAACCCAAGTGCCATTCCCCATTGAGCCATCTCACCAGCCCCTGTGGGGAGCTTTATAATTGGCAAATTACATTCATGTATGGTGCCACATTTAGTCCTTATGTAATCATGCAAAGCACTCGCACCACTTGCCATAATGCACATTTCTCACTTGAAGATACATTGACAATCAGCATTTTCCTCTTTTCTTCCTATTTGCATTCTTCTATTACATAACTCTCATTTTAAATTGATCTATTGTTAGTGTGTATGTATGTGTGAAGTATGTGTGTAGGCATACACGTGGATGTCATATGACAACTTTGAGGTTCTGTTTTCTCCTTCCACCTCTACCTGGGTACTAAGGGATTAAACTCAGATCCACAGACTTTTTCTGCAAGTGCCTTTTCCCCACAGAAGCATCTCACTGTTCCTAACTCTTATTTTCTTTAAAAAAATATATTTTTTTAATTAGCTGGGTGTGGTGGCACACGCCATTAATCTCAGCACTCGGGAAGCAGAGGCAGGTGGATCTCTGTGAGTTCAAGACCAGCCTGGTCTGTATAGTGAGTTCCAGGACAGCTGGGGCTACAGGGAGACCCTGTCTCAAAAAAGACAAAAAATATTTAATTATTACTTTTATTTTATGTGTATGAGTGTGTTGCCTGAATGTATGTAAGTGTACCTATGTCATGCAGTGCCCAAGGAGGTCATATAAGAGAGTCAGATTCCCCTCCCCGGAACTAGGGTTACAGACAGTTGGGAATGGAACCCAAGTCCTCTGCAAGAGCAGTCAGCCATCTGAGCCATCTCTTTAGCCCTTAACTCTTATTTTCCAATGTTTCTCTTTTTTGTTTAAAATGACTAACTTGGTTTTCTTTCAAGAGTTAAAAAGGGGAGTTAAAGTGAGTTTAATCATTAAAATGTAGGTTGAGCATTACAATTCAAATTTAAATGAAGCTCTAGGTTAGGTCAAAAGTCTGATAATGAATCAAGCTCTAGGCTTAGCTGCATCACCCATTAAATAAAATTAAGACTGTGGCAAAGATGAAGATGTTAGCCAGTAGACTTCTAACAGCTTGCTAGTATATCTGCTGAAGTAACAAGTGATATGGGGATTGACTGCCCTGTAGAGGTTAAACAAAGACACCAAATAGCCAGATTAGGTTAGAGGTTCATTTGCTCTGTGATAGAAACCTTGGATCCAAGTAGAAAACAAACCACAAAGTCTGGATGTAAGAGATTTGCCCCAGGTATCCGGTTTGTAAATGGCTGTCCATGCCAAATCACCTGTTCCACAGACCCCCTGGAAACAATGGGACACTGCAAGTCGTATTTCATCTTTCCTTTCTAATAAATCTTCTCACTTTTATTACTCTGTGTATGATCCTTTAAGTCTGTATAGATACTTCCCTTGAGAGAGAGTTACTCTGAAGAAGTAATTGAATAGTGGTCTCTTGTCAGGATGAGGGAAATTAAAGAGAAAATTCATAGAATAAGAAGAGTAAAAAAATTACGTTTTTTTTATTAAAAAAATAAAACTCCATAGGTCTTCCCTGTTGCTGCATACTGAGATGAGGTCAGGATCAATGTGATCCCAGAGAGAAGTCTTGTATCTTTGGCCTTGGTGTCTGATGGGGCTCAGAGGAGTATCTTAAATTTATCTGATGGGAGCTGAAGAATCCATTGGAAGAAATCCTGAAAGCCATCTCCCGAAAACAAAAAACTCTCAGAGTGGATGCACAGCTCTTACCTCATCCTTTCCCAGCAACCACTTCGATTAATTCACTGCGGGGGGAAATGGACTCTATTGGTCAAAGACATTAAGTACAATCATCACCATCATATAGAACTCTTTAAAACATAAGACTGGCCGTGGTGGCGCACGCCTTTAATCCTAGCACTCGGGAGTCAAAGGCAGGTGGATCTTTGTGAGTTCAATGCCAGCCTGGTCTACAGAGTGAGTTCCAAGACAGCTGGTGCTACAGGGAGACCCTGTCTCAAAAAGACCAAAAATAAATAAATAAATAAATAAATAAATAAATAAATAAGACATATTCTAGGAGCAGTTTGGAAAACACATTCTAACTGCAGCACCAACTGTGGTCAGGATGCGTCTCTAGTATCTCAAGGGCTATATATGTAATCAAGCAGGCATTCTTGATTTTAATTTGGTAGGATATGCTTTCTGAGTTTCAGGTAAATGTCTTATTACTTATCACAATTATATACTTAAAAATATATGTATTTCTTCATTCACTTGATATTTACTGAGTACTTACTACAGACAGAGTAAAGAAGGCAAGGACAGTGTTAAAGTGTTTAAATAGGTGAAGGATAGACTTGCAACCAGGCAAATGCAATGAGATTTACCAAACTGAATGAACAACAAAGTTGAGTGATGAATTAGGATAACGCATCTAATCTGTCCTGGAAAAGTTCCCAGAGGAAGTAAAAATATGAACAGGTGTTTTCTGGGCAGAAAGGAGATTTTTAATTATATGCTGTGAGTCATGAGATGTGGTTGTGTCAACTTCTCCTAGGGAGATGTGAACAAACATCTATCTAGTCTCCTCAGATAGGGCACAAATGGCAGACCAAAATAAAGGTTTCGCCAAAGTCCAACTTGGAGAGACAATGAATTTATCGGTCTTACTTACTTACAGAGCATGGGCAGGAGTTCACTTACAGGAGCATGGGTGACACCAAAGCAGCAGTATCAACACAAAGTCCTGCTCTTTGTGGATGACAACCTCATGGAAGCTCTATCATGTAATCCAACTTTGACTTAATCTTCTGTTTCTTATGTATTCTAGCATATTCCAAGATCACTTGCGACTAAAGATGAGAGGCAGGCCTGTAACCCTCCCCTCATCTACCTACTAGGAAGTGTCAATTGATCCATTACTATTACCACATACCTAGCTACCTCTTTATTGTTCTGTACAATTAGTTGTCATGGATACCTGACCAAGGTAGTGTCCAAGATGGTGTTGGAGTAAATCTGGTATACCCAAAGGAAAAAGCCATGCCACAACAGATGCCAATGCCAATTGTAAGTAAGGAAAAAACATGATGAAACATTTGTATTGGAATTATAAAGCCATAGTAAAAGAGAGATCAGAAATTCACATTCTTAGAGAGCAGGTAAAGGTCAAGGATTATATTGCAGCAATTAAGGGAGCTGATAGGCATAAGCATTTTCCATTTCACTATGCAGGGAGAATAGACAGAGTATGTTGTTGAGAATGGGAGAAGAAAGACAAAACATCTCCAGCTTATGGCTTAGCAAAGTGGGTGAAATGACCAAATTCTACTAATAGAAACAGGAAGAACAGGTTTTATGGAACAGCAGTGGGTGGGCACCAAACAGAGATGAGCAACGAGGAAGTTGAGGACATCTTGAGCTTGCAGCTCCTATAGGACATCCAGGTAGAATTATTTGGAAAAATACTTGGAGCTGCATGATGAGGGCTCAGGATACAGATTTAGATGCAAAACACCATCCGGAGCAAGATCTCCAAAAGTGAATAAAGTAAGGGGAAAAGACACTGATTTCAAGGGAAGTTAGAGGAATAGTCTATATAGAAGGCACAGTCTGTATAGAAGTAAAGGAGAGAACGACGAGAGGGATGTCATAGAAGCCAAAGACAAAGCTCTTAGAAGAAGTGTAGCAATACTCAGAGCATTGAGTTTAGATGTGAAGAAGACAAGGTAGTCTGTGCACCAAAGTAGATAGAACATGAAATAGTGGATCAGAGAGTAAACAGCTGATGGGAAATTGCATCTTGTAAATTCAAGTAGCATTTTCTAAAAGGATAGTTATTATATCAAAGAGAGAAGCCTAAAGATCATTAAAAGGTTTTCATCTCTCTGCTATTTGCTTTTCTTAAAAGGGAACTCCTTATGCTGATTGGTAATAACCAAAGCAGTGTTGAGGTTAAAAGGGCATTGATAAAGCAAATTTCCTAAAGGAGATAAGGTGAAATAACTTCCTTAGCCCAGTCAGTGGGGTTGCTAGAACCGATGATGAGGAAAGAGTAGAGTCCAGATACAGGTGAATTTGTGGGTGAATGAATGGTGAAATGAAAGAAGCCACTCCTGCTTGTTGCTAGTCCTCAATTCCAATTAAAGTTGACCCAAAGACAGAAGATTGAATGCTTTGAAGAGTGGGGAAGGTCTGGAATAGTAGCTGAGGGACATGGGAGAAGCACGTGTAAAAAGACTGCCAAGTAACATTAAAGGCACAACTGAGATTAGTTTTTTCACTCCAGATTTATGGTCTCCATTCTGTGTAGTTGTGATTTTTCTTTTTCTTCTAGCAGAACACTACTCAAGGAATGTTTATAGCTAAGGAGGCTCCATAGAGGATTGCTGAAGGACATTCAGTCCATCCATCTCTTCAGATAGTTTAGATTACATCTGAAGATCAAGGTAAACTATCCAGACCTAAGTACCTGAGCCTTTTGACTATTGCTCTCTTTTACTGGATTTTGTCTTGGCATTGGCCCTTGACTGGCACTGAGGGGCCCAATAAGCAACAACCCTGGGCCTCTTGGTTCCTTTATGACTTCAGAGGGTGTTTAGAAAGATTAACTCACCTCCGAACCACTTGTGTTCCTGGCACATGGGCCTCTTAGACCTAAATGCCAGAACATTGAATGCTCATGAACAATAACAGTGAGTCTACATGTTTCCTTGGTTCAGAGCTAGGAGTAGCAAAACACACGGTCTTCAAACCAGACCACAATCAACATAACTGCTTGACCTTGAGCTATTAACTTCTCTATGCTTCTATTTCTTTACCTACACAACAGCAAAAATAACTGTTTCTACTTCATAGAGTATCAGTGAGGATTCACCAAGGTAATCAATGCAAATATACTTAGTACTGTGTCTGGCCCATTATTAACCCTCAGTACATATTAACTATTGGTGATATTATCTTACAATTACCATTTCTGGTTTTGGCTTTGTGTTTTGTATTCCTTGTAAGCATGGCATGCCTTTGTGTACAGTTGTTTTCTTTTGGTTTCTGCTTAATATGATTTTCCATTTGTTGTTTACCTACAATTCATTAATTTTTTTTTTTTTTGTCTTTTTGAGATAGGGTCTCCCTGTAGTTCCAGCTGTCCTAGAACTCACTATGTAGACCAGGCTGGCCTTGAACTCACAAAGATCCACCTGCCTCTGCCTCCTGAATGCTGGGAATAAAGGCGTGTGCCACCAAGCCCACTTCTAATCTTGTAAATAAACAAGGCCTCAAAAATATTGACAAAGACTCTAACTAGTTCCTCTCCACCAAAATCTTTAGTAAAAGGCAAAAGATTTATACGATCTGAAGAGACTTTCTCATATCTACCTAATCATTTTGACATGAGGCAAAATAAATGAAAGTAAACCAAAAGATACTTTACACTAAACTATGAAAACTATCCCATTTATTCCTGTTTTAGGAAAAGTTTCAAAGATAGTAGAAAGGACTTAAAAAGTTCTAATCTCTTATTTGCATCTAGAAATGCAAGATTCCTTGAAACCTGTCACCTGATACTTTTCTCACAATTATTCTTGATTGGCTCCTTTGGGGACCTAGCTTTGAGTCAATATTTGTTTACCTACTTTTCATTGTAAATAATAGCATGTTACTGGAATTTCAGTGTGGGATGGATTATTATAGCTGGACAATTGGCTAAAGTTTCTCAGTGGAGTGATGTCTAGATTAGGGGTCACAAGGCCTTAGCTTGGATCTGCCCTGGGACTCTCTGGCCTGTCAACTAAACAGCCCTAGCAAAATAGACCCCCAGTGAGAAATCAAAAAGCCTGTGAGAAGGCCTGGTGTGGTGGCACACGCCTTTAATCCTAGCACTTGGGAGGCAGAGGCAGGTGGATCTTTGTGAGTTCAAGGCCAGCCTGGTCTACAGAGTGAGTTCCAGACAGCAGGGGCTACAGGGAGACCCTGTCTCAAAAAGACCAAAAAAAAAAAAAAGCCAGTGAGAAACATAGAAGGGCTTCAGCAAACACTAGTTAACTCTGTATCTCCTGTAGGAGACAACCATCAAGAAATCATTCAAACTTGTACTTGAGAAACTGGGCCATATGTCTACTTAAACATGTCTTAGTGTTTAAAAGCCACCAACCTAAGCATGCCTATCTCATTGAACTTAGTTATTTTAAATATTTGATACCTATTTGATACCATTTGGAAATGTTTAGCTAAAAGTGCTTACTGGAAGTCATTTTGGTGACCATGGGAAGGAAAGACCCCAGTGTGGAGCACAAAGGCACAATTGATGGTCATTTGGGCTTGCCAAGAGGAACCTTCAAACACTTTTCTTAAGGAAAACATGACATCTTTTAAGCCAAAAGAAAAAGAAAAGAAAATCCTCCAATCAGGTGATATGTGTATGTATGTATTATTTATGTATGGGAGATATATAATATAATATATATATATTATAATATATGCAAAAAACTTGGAGAGAACACACAAAAAAGAACTGAAAAAAACAATGAAACAGTGAAGTTCTCCCCAAAACAATAAGCCTCTGCTTTGAAAAAAACTCTGGAAGACTCAGAAAAAAGGTGCAAGACATGTATGGCAGATGCATGAACTCAGGTGGGCGTGGGGGGCATGGGAAAGGGAAATGACTCTAAACTGGATGAAAAATGCCTTATTATGTATGAAAAGTTCAATAACAATAAAAAATATATTTAAGAAAAAATATATAAATATTAAAAAAAAGAATACCAGGGCTGGAGAAGATGGCCTAGCTAAGTTAAAAGCACTGACGGGCTGGAGAGATGGGATTAGCGGTTAAGAGCGCCACTGTCGCTCTTGCAGAGGCACCGGTTGATCCCCAGCACCCACATGGCGGCTGAGAACCATCCTTTAACTCCAGTTCCAGGGAATCCAACACCCCTTCGGACCTCCACAGCATTGGCACGACACGGGGTGCACACAGCTTACATGCAGACAGTACATCATACACAAAGATAATAACTTTAAAAAAATAATAAAAAAAAAAAAAAAACAATAAAAAAAAAAATATTAAAAAAATAAAAATAGGGGCTGGAGAGATGGCCGACGGTTAAGAGCGCTGACCACTCTTGCAGAGGACCCGGGTTCAACCCCAGCACCACATGGCGGCCCGAGAACTGTCCAAAACTCCAATCGTGAGAACCATCTCAAACCAGTTCCGGGGAAATCTGAGACCCCTTTGACCTCCGCGGCATTGCACGACACGGTTGTACAGACCTGCATCAGACATACATCATTAACATACGAAATAAATAAAATTTAAAAAAATAAAAAAAAAAATAATAATAAAATAAAAGCACTGACTACTTTTGCAGGAGACTCAGGATCAATTCCCAGCATCCACATGGTGGCTAACAACCATCTATAAGTCCAGCTCCAGGGGACCTGACACCTCCTTCGGACCTCCACAGGTATTGCGCAGCACAGGTGCACTTACACACAGACAATATACTCATACACACAAAAAAATAAAAATAAATTATCTTTTAAAGAAAGAATACCATGTTTTAGCCAGCAAGACAGATCACTCGGTAAAGGCACTTGTCCCCAAACCTGATGACCCAGATTTGATCTCTGGAAGCCACATGGTGGAAGAAGAAACACTGTCACTGCTGCAATGTGAATGCTCTAATCACAGACCTACAAATAAAAAATGTAAAACCCTTTTAAAGAATACCATAAACGGGCTTGGAGAGATGGCCTAGCGGTTAAACAACCGACTGCTCTACAGAGACCGGGTTCGATCCCCAGCACCCACATGGCCCGAGAACCGTCTGAAACTCCAATTCCAGGAGAACTCCAGTTCAGGGGAATCCGAAACCCCTCTGACCTCCGGGCATGAACGACACGGTTGCACAGACTTGCATCAGACGGTACATTCATACACATACAGAAATAAATAAAATTTAAAAAAAAAATAAAATAAAATAAAGGAATACACAAACTTGGGCTGGAGAGATGGCTCAGTGGTTAAGAGGCCGACTGCTCTTGCAGCAGGACCTGGTTCGTCTCCCAGCACCCACTGGCAGCAAGAGGGTCTTAACTCCTGTTTCAGGGGACTCTACACGCTCTTCTGACCTCTGCGGCATTGCATGACATGGGTGCACCAACCTACATGCAGACAGTACACCATACACATAAAAAAATAAATAAAATAAATAATTTTAAAAAAAGACCATACTTGGGACTGGAGAGATGGCCTAGCGGTTAAGAGCGCCAACCTTTTTTTTTTCGATCCCCAGCACCCACATGGCGGACGAACCGCTGAAACTCCAATTCCAGGAGAACTCCAGTTCCAGGTGAATCCGAGACCTCTTCTGACCTCCGCGGCATTGCACGACACGGGTGCGCAGACTTGCATGCAGACAGTACATTCATACACATACAGAAAATAAATAAAATTAATAAAAAAAAAATTTAAAAAAAAAAAAAAAAAAAAAGACCAAGACTTAAGACATGGTGTTGTGGTGCACACCTTTTAATCCAGCACTGGAGGCAGAGGCAGGGTGGATCTCTGTGAGCTCAAGGCCAGCCTGGTCATATAGTGAGCTCCAGGCCAGGTGGCACTACAGGGAGACTCTGTCTTCAAAAGACCAAAAAAAAAAAAAAAAAAAAAAAAAAAAAACCTAACTCAACTGGACATGCAATGTCACAGAGAAATATATTTTTTAAAAATCTGTTGCTATTTTTAACTTTTTTTTTTTTGGTCTTTTTAAGACAGGGTCTCCTATTAGTCCCAGCTGGCCTGGAGCTCACTACGTAGACCAGGCTGCCTTTGAACTCACAGAGATCCGCCTGCCTCTGCCTCCCAGTGCTGGGATTAAAGGCGTGTGCCACCATGCCTGGCTATTTTCGACTTTTAACTAAAAAAAAAAAAAAAATCTGAAAAATCCCCTATATGCAAATAAGCCTGGTTCTCTACCAGCAGGTCCTGGCTGTGCTTTGGTTTGGTTTTCTTTCCTTCTTTTTAATATTGCTGTCTTCTTACTGCATAGGCCTTTAAGCCCAGACAGACAAGAAGCAGCTTTGGAGTTGGTTTTAACTAGAGGTGTGTGGGCACAAGATGGTTTACCCCAGGTGTGGATATCAAAAAGATAGTAAAGGCTTTTAGCCAACTCTTTAAGAAAATAGGAAGACTTATTTTCCTAGAACTTTCAACACCAGAATTGAAATCCAGAGGGCATTGTGTTGGTAAGACACTCCCAGCCCACAGAACACCCCTGAGAAATCAGTGTCACACAGCACAGAAAGAGGCCAGCTACAATGGTCGGTCTTCAAAGAGGCTCATTTATTATATTGCTCAGTGCCCCACAGAGTTGCTCCAAGCTCATAACTGCCACTGATTTCAAAGAGAGCTCTGAACTCGTATATGCTCCACAAGGTGCGGCACAGGATGAGAAATAGGCTGAGTGGCTCTAAGCCATGTTCAGACATTTTTTTAATGTTCATAAATGTCTTTGGCACCATCACTTTCACATAGAAACCCACTTACCTCCTGCCGCAAAGTGTGAAATAAAGCCATTTTCAAGGCTGGGTAGGGGATGGTCTGGAAATTGGGCTAAATCTTCAAACTGCGTGAAGACTGAAAATAGGAGTCACAATGAAGCTCAGCTCTTGCCAAATCATTTCCAAGGTCAGATCACTATGACACTCTGTTGTTAGGTACCACCGGCGCCACCCTTAAAAGGTCATGTAGATGAACCAAGGTCATCTCAGTAGCTACCCGGAGACTGGGGGGTTAAACTAAAGGCCCTTAGCTTCAAGATATCCAAGGTAGGAGGGAAACAGGGTCTGAACTAGGACATGCCTGGGAGCCAGCTGACAGAGTCTTGGGAAACTTTAAGCTAGCCTAGCAAGATGCTGTACTGGATGTTAGCAGGAGGAGGTACATTGGAACCTTTCTGAGTTTCCTCTATCACTGCAGAGAGATTAGCCATCTTCCCCACTTCTAGTCCAGCGATTCCTGGTGGGTTACACAGGAGATAGAGATCTGCAGCCTGAAGCAGTTGATTTGTGTTCTCAAAATGTTCTCAACAAGGTAATTCTTTTTCCATGGTCCCATGAGCACTTTGTCTTTGGAAGGCTATAGAAGAAAGGCGTCCTGTTCGTGTTCAGTGCTCAGTAAAGCTTCAGCAGGTCTCGGCAGTGTGTTATATTGGTGTCCATTGTTAGGAAGAAAGGTAACTATTTGAGGGGGAAAAAAAAGCTCAATAATGAGAAATTAGATGTGGCCTACATATATCCGGGCATGGCCTAGGAATGGCCTCCATGAGCATAAAGCCACATAGGCCTCCTCATCGCTTCTTTTCATCTTTCTTTTTAAGGATTTTTATTGTTGTTATTCAGTTGTTTTTGATATAAAGGTCTCACAGGAGAGCAATCTTGCAAATTGATATTTGTGGCAGTCCTCTTGCCTCAGCCCCCCAAATGCTGGTCATAGTCCTTGTTCTATTTACAGAAATATTGCTGAGCATTGCTCTGCTAGAAATCTTCACTATTTGTTTATTCCTTCAACATACACTCACTGAGCACCTGCTACCTACAGATGTAACTCCAGTTGCTGGGATACCACAAAGGGAAAGACGATTTTTAAAAAAAAAAAATCCCTGTTCTGTGAGATTATGTCTAATGTGCAAGACAGGTGATCACAAAATAGGTAGAATGTCTGATGTGGTGATGGTTCTAATGGAGAAAATGAACAAGAACTCATTCATAGGAGCTAGAGGATCTCTGTGTGGCATGGGAATCTGAGATTGGGTGATATGCTGAGAGGCATTTCAGTGAAGAATTCTCAGGGAAGTTTATTTTTGTATCACTTTCCTTTTGCTGTTGTTGTTAGTCCAGATCTTAGTAGGAAGGAACTAAGAAATCTTCATAAATTCTTCTCGAAACTTTGCAAGCCATCTTCTGGAAAAGGACAAGCAGGTAGGGTAACCAGGCTCTCGGGTCCTCATATGAGTTCACCTGGGCTATGTCAGAGCCATGAAGCCCTGGAAGAAGGAATTGTACTTGGTATCACTTTGCGAGCACATTGAGGGATCAATAAATAAATAATTTTCATTTACAAATAAGATTCGTGGCCTTAGAATGGATCTTAAAAATAATGATTGTCACAAAAGGTATTTCTCCATGTTTTTGACTTATTTCCAGGGGGCTCTGACAATTAAGTATTGTCACTGAAAAAGATGAAACATCACAAATAATTTCTGAAACATTATCAAATTATAGATATTCAGAGTAGCACCCCTGCCTTCACCATCATCAATGTTAGTACACTTGATGAGCCTGTATTCTCTTTCTAATACCTTCAAATATGCCATCCTACCTATTGCTGATGGTCTGCCTTCTTTCTATCATATTTCCTTATCTCTAAGAGGAGATATATATTTCTTTCCATAAAGTATAGTGTATTTCTAATCTTTCTCCTTTCCTTCTTCCTCACTTAGTCCTCCTTTTCTTCCTTCCAGTGTCTACACTGTATGAGCCATTGTACATTTTTTACTCTATTTTAATTACACTAAAAAATGAATTATGGATATGAGTAGTATTTAAAGTACCAGGAGAATAGTGGAAGGATGTGAAAGTCAGGAGTGTTACTTAGAAAAATAAATCTAAATAGAACGCATGAATACTGTTGTACTTAATGGCATTACCTTCCACCTATTGTAGCCAAGAGTTTCTAGGGCATTTTTACATTTATAATAGTTCTCCAGGCCAGCAGCTGGTATCTTCTGAAAATGTAGAATCTCACACTCCACCCTAGGTAAGTTTACTGACTCTGCATTTTAGCAAGATCTCTAGAGAAGGTACATTATACCCATGGAAGCTTGAGAATCTCCTCCACTCTAGATATTCCTGTGAGGTAAACAGAAATGCCCTTACTATTTTACAGATTAGAGGCAAAGCTGAGGGGTTTTGAGAGATGGCTCAGTCAGTAAAGTACTTGCCAGGCAAACGTGAGGGCCCAGGTTCAGATGCCTAGTAGCCTTGTAAAAGCCAGGCATGGCAGCATGCATCTGTAATGTCAGCACTGGGGAGGTAGAAACGAGAGGGTCCCTAGTGAGCTCTGGCCAGCCAGTCTAGCTGAATCAGGAGATTCTACATTCAGTGCTTCCTGTACCCACTGCTTTGCCCTCTGCTGGCCTAGACATTTTGGCTCCAGAGAAGGGAGCACTTTTGCCAAGAGACACAGTAAACATTCCATTGAACTGGAGGCTGAGACTTCCACCTGGCCACTTTGGGCTTCTGAGACCCTTACACCAACAGGCTAAGAAAGGAATAACGGTACTAGGAGGAGTGGTTGATCCAGACTACCAGGGGAAAATTGGACTGTTTTTCCACAATGGAAGGCAGGAGATTCTGTAGAGTGTCTTTTGGTGCTAACAGGTCCTGTGATTAAGGTCAATGGGAAACCGCAACGACCCAATCCAGATAGGACAACAAATGGCCCAGACCCTTCAGGGATGAAAGTGTGAGTCACTCTTCCAGCAAAAGAGCTAAAACCTACAGAGGTGCTTGTTGGTGCTGGAAGAAATACAGAATGGGTAGTAGAGGAAGGTAGTTATAAATATCAGCTGAGGCCATATGACCAATTGCAGAAGTGTGGATTGTAATTGACATGAATTTTTTTGTTCTATTTGGTTAAGAATATGCTTGTGCATATATACACATGTATTAAGTAGCTATTTGTGTGGTTCCCTTTTGAATGTGTAATTGAGAGAAGTGTTAAATATTTTCATATTTGGCTTGTGAGATATTAAAGGACTAAGTATTCCTCAAAGACCTTACCATCTCCTCTAAGATATATAATGCATTATGATTGCGTGTGGGATATTTATATCATGTTAGGTGTAATTATGAACCTGCTTTTGTTTTCATCTGAAAATTAAGCATAACGTAAGGAGATCCTAGTGTGTGCCAAGTTGACAAGGGGTGATGTTTAATCCCGGGTGTCAATTTGACTGGATCTGGGATTAACTAAAATGAGAAAGAGATCTTCAGATTGGCTCATTTAAATATAGAAGACCCACCCTAAATGAAAAATAAATTGTAAAGAAAAAACCTACACAAAGTTCGGTAATTGAGAGGCAGGTGTGGACCTAGGAGGAGTGAATGCAAGCTGTTGGTGTTGAACATGATCAAAACACATTGAATGAAATTGTCAAAGAATTTAAAATATGTATTTTTAATTTTTATTATTTTTATGTGTTTGAGTGTATTAGCTGCATGCATGTAAGTACACCCTTGTCATGCAGTGCCTGAAGAGGTCAGAAGAAGGCATCAAATCCCCTGGAACTGGAGTTACAGGCAGGTGTTAGCTGCAATGTGGGTGCTGGAAATTGAACCTGGGTCCTCTTCAAGAGCAGTCAGTGCTCTTAACAGCTGAGCCATCTCTCCAGCCCCTTAAAATTTTTTAAATTTATTTTTTATTTTATGTGTATTGAGAGTATTGTGTAAATGCACCCATGTCATGTAGGACCCATAGAGGACAGAAGAGGGCATCATGTCCCCTGGAACCAGAGTTACAGATGGTTCTTAGCCTCCATGTGGTTGCTGGGATTTGAACCCAGGTCTTCTGTAAGAATAACGAGTGTTCTTAACTGCTGAGGCATCTCTCAAGCCCCTTAAAAATATTTTTTAAAAATAAGATAGCCCTAAGGCCTCCACACTCCTCTCACGTGCATGCTCATGTGTGTGTGCACACACCTGCATTTCAGAGATACAGGATCGGCTAATAAGTTATGACACCTGGAGGCCAAGACCAATGTTCTAGCCAAATGTCAAGGTGCCATACACCGGTAATCTCAGTACTTGAAAGGCTGAGTCAGGAAAATTATAAATTTGTGGCCAATCTGGGCTCTACGGCAAGACCTGTCTCAATAAACAACAACAAAACACTATTCTTTCAATTCCACCGTCCCCCTATTTGAATGCTCTTGAAAGAAAATAACATATATTTTTAATCTTCTCTCTCTCTCTCTCTCTCTCTCTCTCTCTCTCTCTCTCTCTCTCTCTCTCTGTGTGTGTGTGTGTGTGTATTCAGGCATGTGTGGAGGGCACAGGTTAGCATCTAGTATCTTCATCTATCCATCTTCACCATATTTTTTGACACAGCACTGTTCATGAATCTGAAGCTTGCTGATTCAGCTAGACTGGCTTAACACAGGACCCCTAGGGTCTGCCTATCAGCATGGAGATTACAGAAGTGTGCACACACCCAGCATTTACTTGTCTTCTGGGCATACAAACTCAGGTCCTCCTGCTTGCACAGCAAGCACTTTACCCATTCAGCCATCTCCCCAGCTCCCAGACCTCTTTTTGAGTATAACATCCAGCTCACTGTTTCCATTTTTCTTTCTTTCTTTTTCTTTCTTTCTTTCTTTCTTTCTTTCTTTCTTTCTTTCTTTCTTTCTTTCTTTCTTTCTTTCTTTCTTTCCTTTCTTTCTTTCTTTTCTTTCTTTCTTTCTTTCTCTTTCCTTCTTTCTTTCCTTCCTTCTTTCCTTCCTTCCTTCTTCCCTCTCTCCCTCCTTTTCTCCCTCCTTCCCTCCTTCCTTTCTCTTTTTTTTTTTCCATGTTAAAGATTGAACACAAGTTCTTGCTGGACAGTATTTCTTAAGGAGCACCTGCAGAGATTACAACCTGATATCGTTCCTGACAGTGCGTGAGCAGCTGCTGACCTGTTGCTGGATCACATATTCCTTGTGCAGATTGTCTCTGCTGCCTCTTGCCTAAAAGGTCAAAGTTTCATTTTATGAAACCAGTTTCATATTTAGAATTTTCTCTAATCTTACCCAATTGCTTATCAATGAGCATGTTTAACTATATTAGCAATTTGAAAGTATCTATTGAAAATTTTCTTCCCTAAGCAGGAATGCTCTTTATGAGGTATCTGACTAACTTGCTATGAAAGGCAAATACAAGTATCACAGAGCAATCACTTTCCAGATCCAGAAGCTGGGACTGATAGGTGATTCTATGTTGCAATGTGTTGTATCAAGCTAGAATCTGTATCATGCTGGCCTCTTCCTAGAAGTAAGCTGCCTCTGAATCAGCATGCATGGCAATCCCAGCTGTAGGGAAGCCACATCATTACCTTCGGTTTCTTGTCCCATCAATGACACATCAGATGCTATTCATCATTGTCCCAAAGGGGAAATATGCTTGCCAAACTTCTCCTGTTTTGAAGGGTAAAGTTAAGTAACTGGAATAAAATTAAAGAAGAGCAGAACCAACTAGATAGAAAGACACAGTTTAAATGTACAGAACTTCCCCAAAAGGATTCAAAAGACAACAGAGGAGAGTACCTGGGGAACAGATGTTGAAAACTCTCTCTGCAGCAATACCATATAAACTGGCTAAAATTCAGGGATATGATGGAAACGGGGTCTTCTAAACTGGTGAGTTTTTAATTCTTCATGTTTACTACGGTGGCAGGGAAAGGTCACCTTATTCTTTAAGAAAGGAGAGGGATGAATGAATAATTTCTCAAGTTGGCAGAGCTGAGACAGGCATCTCCTTGGCTCCCTTCATGATTTGTGTTAATATACGACTTCATACTGAAGCTTTCTCTACTCAATCTTGTCTCCTAAACACTGGGCTGGAATGTTTTCCTGGGCTCTCTCTGCAAATCTGAGGATAGTTCATGGAAAAGTCTCTCTTCTGCTTTTAAAGAATTAGATAGAATATTATAATTACTCAGAGTTTAATGTATGCCACAACTGTTTTGTTGGCTTGGTGTTTAAGATGCAAACTTTCAAATCTCTTCCAGAAACATGACATTATAAAAGAGACTGCCATAATTAGAAATAAAACTACACAGTCTTCCTTAACCAGAAAGGCAGTTTCTGAACCCAAAGAGGCTCTACTTTTATTCCAAGAAAAGTCAGGAAGGTGTGGGGACTCAGGGTGTACCTGACTTATAGAGTGCTTGCCTAGAATGCTTGAGCCGCTTGGTTTGATTGCCTCATAAATTGCTCATGCCTGTAGTCCCAGAATTCTGGAGGTGGGGGCAGAAGGATCAGAAGTGCGAGGTAATTCTCAGCTATGTAAGAAGTTTGTCTGGACTAAAAAAATAATAATAATAAGAGAGAGAGAGCAAGAAGGATGGGGAAAGAGAAAAAGAGAGCGAGGAAAGGAAAGGGGGAGGGAGGAATGGAGAGAGAGAAAAGAAGGAAGGAAGGAAGGAAGGGAGGAAGGAAGGAAAGAGAAAGAGAGAGAGAGAGAGAGAGAGAAAGAAAGAAAGAAAGAAAGAAAGAAAGAAAGAAAGAAAGAAAGAAAGAAAGAAAGAAAGAAAGAAAGAAAGAAAAAGAAAGGTGGGAGGGAAAAAGCTGGGCCAGGCATGGTGGTGTGGTGGTATAACTTTTAATCCTGGCACTTGGGAGGCAGAGGCAGGCAGGCGGATTTCTGAGCTAGAAGGCACCCTGGTCTATGGTGAGTTCCACCACACCAGCTGGGGCTACAGGGAGACCCTGTCTCAAAAAAAAAAATAAGCAAGAAAGAAAAGAAGCAAGGAAGGAAGGAAGAAAGGAAGGAAGGAAGGAAGGAAGGAAGGAAGGAAGGAAGGAAGGAAGGAAGGAAGGAAAAGCCAGGAAGATGGAAACATAAGTGCCCAGTAAAGATTTTGTGCCAACTTGTGCTCACTGAGATTGACTGGAGTCAGTGTGAAAAGACTAAAACACAAGGAACAAGTGCTGGCAAGATGGGCAGAGTCTCTTGCTGCCAAGCCTGAGACCCAATGCCTGAGACCCAGAACCTACATGGGTTCTCCAAATTGTCCTCTGACCTCCACATGCACCACAGCATGCATATGTACACTCCAAAAAAGATAAATAAATGTAAACAAAATTAAGGACAAGGAACAGCAAGTGCATCCAGCAGAAGAGATCTAAGCAGGGAAAAGTTGAAGAATCATGTTAAGCCTAATCTTGTTTAAAGTTTCACTAATATATCTTGAACAGCCAAACTCATTCAACCTTCATTTATTGTGCAAACACCTATCCTGTTAGCCAAGAACGTCATGGTCACCTGGTTGTGTGTCTGTTGTGCTCCTGCTCATAGCATGTGACAGAAGAATGCCCTCTGAATTAAGGCTGAAAGTACTAGGTCCCTGGTGACTCCAAGTAGGGAGTTTGTGGACAACCAGGCATAAGCTACCTCAACAGTGATGGCAGGCTTCCATTTCTATCCTGCAAGAACTGTCTACACAGGGCCTCACTATGGAATTAGTCCTAGAAAGAGCCAAACTTAGAAGCCCTTGCCTTTTGGATCTGTCCAAGGGGATTTTATCACTCAAGTCACAAAAGAGCATTAATATACAAAGCTGAGAATAAAAAACGACCTTAAACTCAACACCATTGCTTTTTTGCTTGTTCTGTTTAGTTTCAGATAGGATCTCCCTGTACCCTCAGCTGGCCTGGAACTTGCCATGTAAACCAGGCCGGCATCTATCTCACAGATATCCGCTGGTATCTCTGTCTCTGAGTGATGGGATTAAAGTGCTGGGCATGTGCCAGAACACCCATTGCTTTTAAAGATCCTGTTTGAACACCTTCACTCTGGAACTCACTGCCTTCAGAAGCAAACAATTTCATCTTGGAGTACTTAGAAAGGATTACCAGCAGGCCCCTCAGATTTAACATGTTCAGAACTTTTAAGGTAGCTTCCTCCTAAGTTTCTTTATAGTTAACCAGGGAGCTGGGCTTACCAGAGGAAAGTGGGCACTAATGAAGGTTACATTTTCCCATTAATATTTAAACACTGATTACACTCTAGGCATCCATTTTTTCATTAGTAAGGCCACAGAGGTCAGTAAAAATTGTTTCTCAGTCTACTTGGAATCTCAGAAGATCACCTTATCAGAGCTTAGAGCTTCATTTATGTTAGAAGACAATTCTATCAGTGTTCTAAGAAAAGAGCACACCTGGTATTCAGAGGGGATCTGAGACTTGTTAATGAAGAGGCTTATACACAGGTAAAGCCAAGGTTCAAGATGTCAACAGTGTGTGGTGAGACATCCCCAGGCAGGTGAAATCAAGGACTACTGGGACCTATGGGCCTAGGGGGAAAGATCCGGGAAACTAACTGCAGAAGACAATATCCACCCTCCATCCCCACAAACAAAACTATGACCTGGAATGAAGGCATGTTACAAGTTCCAAGTTCAAGCAGGACAACGGATTCCTTATTCTCACCATCCGGGCACGCTCAGCCTTCCTGCAGGTGGTCCAGTTCCCACTAGTACTAACTGGAAGAAAGAAGACTAAGTTGCAGCCCAAGAGGGTCAGAGTCTTTAGAACACAGAGCAAAGTTCAGAGGAGTAGAGACTGGATCTGGAGGGACAGATGGAGCATTTCAGCTCCATGATATTCTTTTTTTAAATTTTTTAAAATTTTATTTATTTCTGTATGTGTATGAATGTGCAGTCTGCATGCAGGTTTGTGCACCCGTGTCGTGCATGCCGCGGAGGTCAGAAGAGGGTGTCGGATTCCCCTGGAACTGGAGTTCTCCTGGAATTGGAGTTTCAGACGGTTCTCTGCCGCCATGTGGGTGCTGGGGATCGAACTCGGGTCCTCTGTAAGAGCGGTCAGCACTCTTAACCGCTAGGCCATCTCTCCAGCCCCAGCTGCATGATATTCTATGCTGCCCTGTCCATCTTCCCTCCTTACACCTCTCTTCCCATTTACCGCCATTATACTCATCCATCTCGGTCTGTGAATTCAGCAACAGGAAAGCCAGCTGGTTTCAAAATAGCATTTAGTCATGGAAGGAATTGATAATCCCATAGCTCTATTAAAGCTCTTTATTAAGGGAGGTTAGTGTACAGTTCTTCAATTGTGCAAATTGTAAATAATAATAATTATATGACCATTCTCCCATTTTTAATTATTTATTTTTATTTTATGTGTATGAATGACACGTTTGCATGTGTTGTAAGTATACCTGTGCCCTGTGATGGCCTCAGAGGACAGAAGAGGGCATTGGATCCCTTGGAACTAGAGCTATAGATGGTTGTTGGCTGCCATGTGGGTCTTCTGCAAGAGCAACTAGTGCTCTTAACCATTGAGCCATATCTGCAGCCCCATTTCTCCCATTTTTAATCATAATTCTCAGATAAAGCCAACTAAGAAATGTATGAATTTTAAAAACATACACACACCTATACATATATTTAGAAGCTGTTTATTGTTCACACATCAAATGAACTCTTTTCTGATTGCTTTCTAAGACATTAGTTCTCATTGTTAAGCCTTTGTTAAGCTTTAAACAGTTGTAATACCTGTCCCTGTATGAATGTATCCTTGCCTCTCTGAAAGTAGGCCCTTATAAAAGAATGTAGTAGTGGTGAGTATGATTGAAATATGGGATATGCATGTGTGAAGTTGCCATAAGGAAGACTAGGGAGATGGCTTAATGAGTAAAGTGCTTGCTGTGCAAGTGTGAAGACTGGAGTTTGTACTCCCAAGACCCATGTAAAAGCCAGATGTGGTATCCCCAGCCCTCCTACTATGAGATGAGAGGAAAAACAAGCAAATCCCCAAGGTCCTGGGCCAGCTAGTCTAGCACACACGCCCAAAACACAACAGACCCTGACACAACAAGGAGGAAGTTGAGCACCAACATCCAAGCTTGTCCTCTGCCCTCAACGTGCATGCCATGGCATGTGTCTGCCCACACATCTGCATGTGTGCCACAGACATACGCATACACAAAGATAAGAAATAGGAAATGTCACAGTGAAACCCATTGTTTTGTATAATTAATATACTGCGATAAGAAAAGAATTCATGTGGTCAACTAAAGTTTTCTCAGACTAAAGATTTCTGAATAAGTTTTCAGAATCAAATTATCTATTGGGATCTGTTGATGTCAGCAAGATAAGACTGTGGATGACAAATATCCTCCAACAGCTTCACTACGAGAGCTAGCCAGCAAGGAGGAAGCTTCCAGGCCAGTTCTACAGGCTGTTCTTTATTTTGAACTTCCATTGAATAGTATTGTTTTTCTTCCCTGCAATCATCTCAGTTTGGGGAAGCTGGTAACTTAATCAATGTCCGTCTTCACCCCAGAAACAAGTCTCCTGAGAAACGGCTTGTCCATCTTTGAGTTCCTTGCCAAGCCTAGAGTCTATCACACAAAAAAAGTGGCATTCCAAACAAGCATATTTAACTGCTTCATCAACCTGTCCTTGCAGATTCTTGCTCAGTTGCCTTATTTTGAAGGCTCTGATACCATCATTATCACTCTATCATCTGAGCTGGGATTCTTCCCCTAGCAGCCTGTGTGTATGTGAGAGAACATACTATCATTCTGTATTATTCTACTTGTCAGTTTCTTGAGAACCTCAAAGCCCAGAGGGAGAAGCAATATCTTAATCAACTTCACACCCACTGTATCTGACACATAGTGAATAATAATCCATAACATTTTTTCTAAATCCAGATCAAAACCACATAACGTGATATTACTGTTTATTTTAACCTGTACAAGTCAGTGGAATTTAGTCCATCAGCAATGTTGTACAATCATTCATTGCTATCTAGCTTCTGCAAATTTTCATCACCTCAAAAGGAAACCCCACCTCTATTAAGCAGTCGCTCCTCCTCTTCTATCTCTCCAGCTTATGGTTACAACAAATCTCCTCTCTGTATTTATAGATTACCTTACACTAGATGTTTCATATAAATGGAATCATACAATGTGTGGCCTTTTGTCTTGCTTCCCTAAGTTACATATCATTTTTAGGGTTTGTACATGTGACAGTATCTGTCACTTATTTTTATGGCTGAATATTATTTGATTTTAAGGATGTATTACATTTTATTTTCCATTCATCTGTTGATGGATATTTTAAAAAGCACTCATTTGTTGACTACTGTGAATATTGAACATTCACATCCAGGTATTAGTTTGGGCATTTATTTTCCATCCTTTTTGGAATACACCTAGAAATGGAATTGCTGGGTGACTCTACCCTTAGCTGATTAAGAAACTACCATCAAACTTTTTCTCTCAGTTATTGTGCTATTTATGTTCCCATCAGCAACCTATAACAGTTTTAATTGTTTCTCTATACCTTCACCAACACTTGTGCTTTTGTATTTAAAAAATATTGTACTTTAGCCACCATAGACAGGATGAAGAGATACTTTATTTTTTGCCAATTTTTATTATATATATTTTTGTATAAGATTATGTTACTAATCAAATCTAGACCCCTGTCCCCCACCCCACTCCCCACTCCACCAAAGCTCATGCATTCTGCCAAAGATGTTTTTCATCTTTTTCTCAGTCTTTCTCAAAATTCTCAATGTGGAAGTTGACTGTTTTGAGCAGAAGTTCATCGTTCCAGTCAGTTCTTTGACACAGTCTTTTCTGTTGTTGTTGTTGTTGTTGTTGTCATTGTTGTTGTTGTTGTTGTTCTCGTTCTTTCCAATATGCATCACTCCCAACTACTTGGACAAAAGCTCAAGGGGCCATGCACAAGAAGTATTTACAACTAGATAATTGGCGCTAACATCCATAGATGAGGGATACCATTCATTATTTGTTTTTCTGGGACTGTGTTACTTCACTTAACATAATATCTTCTATTTTCATCCATTTACCTGCAAAGTTCAGGATATCATCTTTCTTTATTGCTGCATAGAAGAAGAGATGCTTTATTGTGGCTTGGTGCTGCATTTCTTCCATTGACTAATAAACATATTTTTCAGGGGCTGGAGAGATGGCCTAGCAGTTAAGAGTGCCGACCGCTCTTACAGAGGACCCGGGTTCGATCCCCAGCACCCACATGGCAGCCGAGAACCGTCTGAAACTCCAATTCCAGGAGAACTCCAGTTCCAGGGGAATCCGAGACCCTCTTCTGACCTCCGTGGCATTGCACGACACGGGTGCACAAACTTGCATGCAGACAGTGCATTCATATACATACATAAATAAATAAAATTAATAAAAAATTTTAAAAAAACAAAAAAACATATTTTCAAGTAATTGTTATTTATTTATTTTTTATTACTTGTTTTTTTTTTCCATTTTTTAACAATAAGTAATAATCTATGAGTACAAGTATCCTTCATGTAAAACCAATTTGCAAGCAGTTGTGCCCAAACCCACACAGCCCATGGGTCCCACCATCCAGCTGGGGGGCATGTATGTTCAATCAAGTTGATCAAGTAAGTGTCCAGACTATATTGCTGTAGTTTCACCATTCACCCAATTGCAGCCCCTACATTCTACCATGCCCCCTCTTCTGCAGATTGTTCCCTAGGCTTAGAAAAGGGGCACAGGTGGACGAGAAGCAAAACAGTCTACTTTCTCTGGAGCTGTTGTTTTGGACTCTTGTTGGTTATTTATATACCTCTCTGGAATAATGTCTATTCAAATCCTTTGCCCATTTTTCAGTGGGTTATTTATCTTTTTGCTATGAGTTGTAAGAGGTCTTTGTATATCTGCATATCAAACCAACTGTCAGGAGTGTGGTTTGCAAATATTTTCTCACATTCTATGGACTGTGGTTGAACTTTCTTCACAATGTCTTTTGGAGCATTAAAATTTTGATGAAACTCAGCTTATCTATTCTTTCTTCGGTCATTTATGAGTTCTGAGTTCTAAAATTTGACAATTTTAAATATTGTTGGGAGCCTATTAGATATAAAGAATTATTATGATTTCAGGGGGAAATAGGTACTGCAGACCTAGTTGCTTGGATGGACTTTACATAAGACATCATTTTAACACTTCAAAAATGCCACAATGGAACTGAGTTATATGCAAACCAAGAAATTTAGGACAGGACCTTGAAATATATATTCTATAGCAACTTAAAGTACCTGTCATTAAAACAGTTAAAGAGAAATGGACAAAACACATAAAGGTTAATAATATTCTTGGAGAAAAGCTGGCAAAGAAATGTGTCAAATCCCAAGCCATGCCTGAACTATAGACTACAATAATAGTCTTTAGGTAAAAGAGAAATATTAATAAATGCTACTAATGATTGTGAAGAGATTATAGGAGGGCTAGGTAGTGAGGGGAAAAAATAACCTTAGTTTCTAGTTGAACTCTAAGTGATAATACACTGTGCCCTCTTGCCAGTAAAGGGTTGATTGGGCATAAAATGATGTTCTTGGAAGAACAAATGAGTGCCCTATGTTGAGTAAATGCTCAGGAATATGTGTGTTAAGTGAAAAAAACCTCCTAGAAAATAAATAAGTGATATGAGCAGCATAAATATATCTCCATTGAGAAATGACATTTCACAAGTTGATTAGTGAACAAGACAAAGGAAGAGAGAACATCTTTCCATCTCTGGAAAAAAAAGAAAGAAAAATGAAAAGAAAATAAAGGCAAGCAAGCCAACCTACTTCCAAGTCTATAAGGCCCAATATAGGGCCAATCTTATAAAAGAAAAATTATTCAGCCCACAAGAATACAGCCCAGCCCACAGATGGAGGAAGCCATGTCAGGTGTTGATAGCTACTTCAGGTGGGTTTCCTATTGCTATAATAAACTACCCTGACAAAAGCAACTTGAGGGAAAAAGGGGTTTTTAATTAATTTGTTTATTTTTATTTTATGTATATGAGTGTTTTGCCTGCATGCATATAAGTGCACTCACGTCATGCAATGCTCACAGAGGCCAGAGGAGGAAGTAGGATACCCTGGAACTGGAGTTACAGACAGTTGTTAGCCACCATAGGGGTCCCCTGCAAAATCTACCATCTCCCTTAACTACTGAGCCATCTCCCCAGCCCCTAAGAAAGTTTTTTTTTATTTAAGCTCACAGTGCCAGGTTATAATCCATTATAGCAGATAAATCATAGTAGGAGCTTGAAGGAGTTAGTTACACTACACCCATAGTCAGGAACAGAGAGCAATGAGTGTATATGTACATTCCAGGGCCCAGCTCCCTCTCTCTTTCATTCAGTCCAGGGCTCAGCCAATGATGATGATACTACCTTGATTCAGGTTGTACCTTTCCACCTCAATTAACCCAATCAAGAAAATCCCTCACATATATGGCACAGGCCAATCATCCCTCACTGACACCCCCTTCCCAGATAATTCTAGACTCTGTCAAGTTGACAATTAAAACTAACCACCACAACAGCCTAGTGGTATTCCTATCTAAATATATAAACTTAGAATAAATGTGGTCTTTCTTTCCTACTAACTGTACCTTTCCCATATGTGTGTATATATGTGGTGTGCTATGTGTTCATGTGGGCAGTGTGCATGTGTAAGAGCATGTGTACATGCACAGGTATACATGTATATGTGGAGGCCAAATGCCAATGTTGGGTGTCTTCCTCAATCCTTCTCCACTTTAATTTTTGAGAAAAGACCTCTCATTGACATACTTACATGGCGGGGAATAGACCATGATCAAGAAGATGGTCTTCCCAGGGCAAGACTGATCTATTTTACTTCAGATGTGCTGATCTGTCTGATTTCCCCCAAATGTGGGAAGCTCAGTTGCAGTTTGTGGTAGTGGGGAACTGCATTCATGTTCTCCCCTACAAAAGTTTCTTTTTTTCTTTTTTTTTTACTCTCTCCTTGGACATGATGCTTATTGATTGGCTAGGCTGACTGGCCAGTTAGTACTAGTGATCTACCTGTCTCTATCTCCCAGCTCTGGGAGATAGGTCCTTATGCTTGCATGACAGGCACTTTACCAACTGAATTGTCCCCTTAGTCTGTCATGTCCTTTTTGGAAGAAGTCTTTAGCAATGAAACAGAGGTCCAAAGCAAGGATCCGGACATGGGAATGGTATAGTTTACAACCTATGAACAGTAGCTTATGCTACTGATGACAGTAGTGCACAAATCCTACAGTTTTGCTGAATTAAGATAGAGGTCAAAGGGCTGTTTCTCCTGCCTGGCACTGTGGGTTTTGTTATATAGCCATTATCTATACACCAGTACACACACACACACACACACACACACACATTTTTCATTATGCTTTTGGACTAATATATTTCCTCTAGGTTTTCATACCACCTAAGCAGTACTTACCTCTCCTCTCTCTCCCCCTATATAATCTTCCCTCCTCCTTCCCCAGCTAAAGTACCCCATTTTTCACATTTTCCCCTTGATAATACCTGTTTTCTATCCTCCTCTCTCAAGTTGCTTTTTTTTCTTTACCCCCATCGGGGTAAACCTAACCAAAGACACCAAAGACCTCTACGACAAAAATTTTAAAATCCTGAAGAAGGAGATTGAAAATGATGTCAAAAGATGGAAAGACCTCCCATGCTCATAGATTAGAAAAATTAATGTAGTAAAAATGTCCATTCTACCCAAATTAATATACAGATTCAATGCAATCCCAATCAAAATCCCCATGAGCTTTTTCACACACTTAGAAAAAAAAATCCTTAAATTCAAATGGAAAAATAAAAGACCCCGAATAGATTACATTACCAGACATCAAGCTATATTACAGGGCTGTAGTCATAAAGACAGCCTGGTACTGACAAAAAAAACAGAACCATCGACCAATGGAACAAAATTGAAGATCCAAACGAGCTCATATAACTTCAGCCACCTCATATTTGACAAAGGGGCCAAAAAAGCTCAATGGAGGAAAGATAGCATCATCAGCAAATGGTGTTGGCAAAACTGGATCACCATTTGTAGAAGAACAAAATTAAACCCCTACCTCTCACCCTGTACAAAAATCAACTCCA
>VZQC01003743.1:450324-510934 GCA_009823505.1 Rhizomys pruinosus | reverse complement strand
AATGCCGCGGAGTTCAGAAGAGGGTCTCGGATTCCCCTGGAACTGGAGTTCTCCTGGAATTGGAGTTACAGACGGTTCTCAGCCGCCATGTGGGTGCTGGGGATCGAACCCGGGTCCTCTGCAAGAGCGGTCGGCGCTCTTAACCGCTAGGCCATCCCTCCAGCCCCGAAAAGTTCTTTAAAACATAGGAAAGGAGTATGCAAGAACTTTGGAGCACAAGGAAAAGAACAAATCTATGAAGTATAGGTATAGAAGAAGAAGACTCTCTGGTCAGTGGCATAGACCAGATCTTCAACAGGATCAAAAAAGAAAACTTGCCAAATTTAAGAACAGACATATTCATATAGATACAAGAAGCTCACAGAACACCAAATAGACACTATCCCAAAAGAAAGTCCCCACAGCATATTACATTTAAAACACTAAATATACAGAACAAAGAAAGGTTATTTAAAGCTAGAAGAGAAAAACCATAAGTCGTGCATAAAGAAACCTATCAGAATAGCAGTTTATTTCTCAATGGAATCTTTGAAAGCCAGAAGAGCCTGGAGCAATGTACTCCAACTCTTAAAGATCATGTATGCCAACCTGTACTATTTTATCCAGCAAAACTATCTGTCATAGTTGAAGGAGAAAGCTAAATTTTCCATGCTATAAACAGGCTGAAAGAACTTGTGTTCACCAAATCATCCCTACAGAGAACACTGGAAGCAATACTATAGACTGAAGAGAAGAATAAACATAACTAAGAGGCTATATAAAGAAAACAAATGGCACACACCTTTAATCCTAGTGGGAGGTAGAGGCAGGCAGATCTTTGAGAGTTCAAAGCCAGCCTGGTCTACAGAGTGAGTTCCAGGACAGCTGGGGCTAAAAAACAAACAAACAAACAAACAAACAAACAAATCTATAATTATAGGAACAAAATAGGACTAAGAATACAAACAGTGAAAACAAAAACAAAATAACAGCAAACAACACACATATTTCAATGATAACTTTAAACATTAATGGCCTCAACTCCTCAAACTGCACAGGTTAGCTGAATGGATTAAGAAACAAAAGTCATGTTTTTTGCTGTCTACAAGAAACTCATCTTTCCTTCCAGGATAGACCTCACCTTAGGGGAAATGATAAAAAATAAAGTATTCCAAGCTAATGGGTCCAGGAAACAAGCAGCCATTGCTGTCCTTATATCTGACAAAATAGAGTTCAAACCCAAATCAATCAGAAGATTGGATGTACTCTGCTACATCCGATTTCATAAAATGCATAGTGTTAGACTTCAAGCCAAAAATTAGCCCAAACTCAGTAATAGTAGGTGATTTTGATACCTCATTTTCTTCAGTAGACAGGTCATCTGGACAGGAAATAAAAAGAGAAGCTCTGGACTTAAGTGACATCATACACCAAATGGACCTAACAGATATATACATAATATTGCAACCAAACACCAAAGAATACATTCTACTGAGCAGCCCATAGAAATTTCTCTAAAATAGGTCACATACAGGGACACAAAACAAACCTCAACAAACACAGAAAAACTGAAATAACTCCATGTATCTTATCTGACCTCAATAAATAAAGATTAAAACCAAAACAAAAGAATGTCTAGTAATTATACAAACTCATGAAGTTTAAACAACATACTATGGAATGATGAGTAAATCAAAGAAGAGACCAAAAAAGAGATGACAATTTCTGGAATTAAAGAAAAATGAAAACACAATACAACAAAATCTCTGGGACACATTAAAAGCCTTACTAAGAGAGAAAATTATAGCTTTTAGCACCTATATTTTAAAAAAATTAGCCAGGTGTGGTGGTGCATACTTTTAATCCCAACACTTGGGAGGCAGAGGCAGGTGCATCTCTGTGAGTTCAAGGCCAGCCTGGTCTACATAAATGAGCTCCGGACATAGCTGGGACTAAAGGGAGACCCTGTCTCAAAAAGACCAAAAAAAATTATTTTTAGGTTTTCTAACTTAAAGGAGTATAGGTTTTTTTGTTTTTTTGTTTTTTTTTTATTTCTGTATGTGTATGAATGTACTGTCTGCATGCAAGTTTGTGCAACCGTGTCGTGCAATGCCGCGGAGGTCAGAAGAGGGTCTCGGATTCCCCTGGAGCTGGAGTTCTCCTGGAACTGGAGTTTCAGATGGTTCTCTGCCGCCATGTGGGTGCTGGGGATCGAACCCGGGTCCTCTGCAAGAGCGGTCGGCGCTCTTTAACCGCTAGGCCATCTCTCCAGCCCAGGAGTATAGGTTTTTAACGTAGTCCCTTAAGCGCTAAAGAGTTGGCTCAGTGATTAAGAGCACTGGCTACTCTTGCAGAGAACTCAGGTTTAATTCCCAGCACCGACATGTGGCTAACAATCATCCAAAACTCCAGTTCCAGGGCATCCAATGCCCTCTTCTGACCTCTGAGGGCATTGTATGACAGGATTGCACCTACCTACATGTAGGCAATTCACTCATACACATAAAATAATTAATAATAAATTAAAAAATGTTAACTATTCCCTTATAATTTTCTGAATTTCTTTGATATCTAAGTTTTCCTTTTCATGTCTAAGTCTGTTAATTTGGGTGTCTTTTCTTTCTTTTGGTTAATTGGGACAGTGGTGTGCCAATCTTGCTTATCTTTTCAAATAACCAGTTCTTAGAATCATTGATGTTTTTGGTATTGTTTTATTTCTATTTCATTAATTCCTGCCCTGATTTTTGTTGTTTATTCCCATCTACTAGGTTTGAGCTTGGTTTATTCCTGTTTTCCAAATTCTTGAGTTGCATCATTAAGTCATTGATTGGTGCTCTTTGTAATGTTTTAGAATCATTTGAATCACTAGAGTTAAAACAAGAAGAAATAACAATCTGAACAGACCCATAACAAATAAGGAAACTGATACAGTAATAAAAAGCCAGGTCTAGATGGATTCCCAGTAGAATTCTACAAGACCTTCAAAGAAGAACTACAACAATTTTTGTCTTAAATTATTCAAAAAATAGAAACAGAAGGACCACTACTAGCAAGATATCCCAAATAGTGCAATAATGGTATTTTTTTCTTGGGGGTAACCAACTGTCTAATTAGACCTAAGTCCTATTCAATAGAAAAGAATTCATGTTTGATGCTATAAACCCATCCAAACACCTGTGGTTGTAGAGGTCAAAGACCCTAGAAGAAAATCTACTTCTGTCACTTCTCTAAATCAATAAAATTTCTAATCATTTTCTAAATCTGTATTCTTAGCTGGGTGTGGTGGCACATGTCTTTAATTCCAGCACTCAGGGGGCAGAAGGAGGGGGATCTCTGTGAGTTCAAGGCCAGCCTGTTCTACATATCGAGTTTCAGGCCAGCTAGAGCTACAGGGAGACCCTGTCTCAAAAAGACTCCCCCAAATGTATCCTTAAACCCACAGGTCATTGTATCTCTTACCTCTCCATCAAAGAAGCTTCTTTTTGCAACAGATGGAAGCAATAATAGTAAGACACGATTAGTCAAGATGCAGAGAGTAAGTGACCAAGGGGTGCCCACCTAAAACATCTAAAATTTCACCCATATACCTAAGGTTTAGAGGATATTACAGAAGAGGAGGCAGAAAGAGTGTAAGAGCAAAGGACCAGGATGCCTGCTGCTGCTAGTGTCTTCTAGATGTGACAGGGAATGCACCCATGAAATCTCACAGGACCTGCATGATGAGAACACAAGCTGACATGGAAATGTGGATGGGGGAAAATTTCACAAGGTCCCACCTCTAGATACAGAGCTACAGGCAATCAGGGCTGGAGAGATGTTCTAGCGGTTAAGAGCGCTGACTGCTCTTACAGAGGACCCGGGTTCGATCCCCAGCACCCACATGGTGGCTGAGAACTGTCTTTAACTCCAGTTCCAGGGGAATCTGACACCTTTTTCTGACCTCCACAGCACTGCACGACATGGGTGCACAAACCTTCATGCAGACAGTAAATTCATACACATAAAAATAAATAAAATTTAAAAAAAGAGCTACAGGCAATCAATGGCTGCTTAGAAAGACCTACTTTACCTCATTGACAGGCTCCCTGATAGGTTACCCAATCCCAAATAGTCAACTCTAAACACGTAAATAGACTCAGAAGGTTGTATACACACACACACACACACACACACACACACACACACACACGCTTGTGCACATGTAACATAATAATTAAATAGGTCAAGATCTTGAGATGTAATGAGGTAATGTGGGAGGAGTTGGAGGGGAAGAAGGAAGGTGGAACTGATATAAGTACAATACTCAGGTATAAAATTATTTTTAAAATTAATTAAAATCAGGGCTAGAGAGATGGCCTAGCAGTTAAGAGTGCTGACTGCTCTTGCAGAGGACCTGGGTTCAATCCCCAGCGCCCACATGGCAGCTGAGAACCGTCTTTGACTCCAGTTCCAGGGGAATCAGATGCCCTCTTCTGACCTCCATGGCATTGCACAACATGGGTGCACAGACCTACATGCAGACAGTACATTCATACACATAAAAATAAATAAATTTAAAAAAAATTAATTAAAATTTAATAAAAATAAAAACATATAAGGATCCGCAGCATTAAAAATCAGAATTATTACATCACTCCCTTTAGAATGGTTTTCTGGTTAGTTTTCATTGTCAACTTGACACAAACTAGAGTCAGCTAAGAAGATGGAACCTTATTTGAGGAATTTCCTAGATCAGATTGGCCTGTGGGCATGTCTGTAGGACTTTTTCTGGATTGCTAATTGATCCTGGGGGTTCCAGACCACTGTAAACAGTATAGCCCTAGGCAGGTCCATCTGGTCTGTATAAGAAAAGTAGCTGAGCATAGCCAGAACAAGCAAACAAGCCAGTAAGTGTGATTCTTGCATCTGCTCCTGCTTGAGTTTCTGCCCTGACTTCCTTCAGTGATGGACTATAACCTGGAAGTGTAAGCTGAAACAAACCCTTTCCTCCCAAGTTGCTTTTAGTAAATGTTTTATCATAGTAGCAGAAACCAAAGTAGAATAGATGGTTACAAAGAAGAAGAAGAGGAAGAAGAGGAGGAGGAAGAAGGAGGAGGAGGAGGAGGAAGAAGAGGAGGAGGAGGAGAATGTTGATGAGGATGTGGAGGAATTAGAAATAATCTCTATGTTAATGTGCTCTACCTATCCTAAGTTAGAGTACTTGCAGACTATTGGTGAGAATTGGTGCTGCCATTATGGAAAATATTATGGTGGTTCTTTAAAAAGTAATAACAGACTTAATATCTGTTATAGAATTGGGGACTATAGCAAAGATCTGTACACAAATATCCTTCACAGCATTATTCACAGAAGCCAAAGAATGGAAATCTCCCTTGTTCATTGATGGATAAGTGAATAAACAAGAATAGAACTCAGCCACCAAGGAGAAGGGAATTCTGTCACATACTATACAACATGTAAGAAACCCGAAGGCTTCATGCAAAGTGAAATAAGCCAGTCACAAAGAAAGACACTGTATGATTCCATTTCTATGACATATCTAGAGTACTCAGAGATGGATGGTTTCCAGGAGCCTGGGGAAAGAGAGAAAATGATAGGCAAAATGTTGGGAGAGATTTCTCCTGTCTCTAAATCCAGAGAATTCAAGTAGACACTTTCATGGCACTGTAGCCTTGGCTTCTCACTGCTGCCTGCATTTCTTCAACAATAAAGTTCATAATCTGAAGCTTCACTCACATTTGAAGATGACTGTTAAGTGTGATCTTTAGAAGAGAACAAATTATGCCATAGCAACAGGAAGAAATGAACAATTGGGGAAGTGGCTGAGAAGAGAATAAAATTGACAAAAGCAAAATCAGAAATCTTATCATGAGTGGGAGAATCAAATAAGGAATTCGGAAATTGTAAAACAAAGGACTGAAAAGCAGGTAAGCAAGAAACAGTGATGTGTTGTGCAGAAAAATGACTGGATCTGGGGGGTCCCCACTGATGAATAGAGCTGCCAGCTGGCCAAGTTGGGGCTTAAAGATCAAAAAATGCCATGTTTCCCACAGGTAGCAAAAAATTTATTGCATAACTGTTAGCTCTGATGCAACACGCAGCAAATTATATGTGTAAGCAGATATTTTATTAGTGCAAGTCATGGAAATACCCACAGGAATCAAAAGGCAGAAAGTCACACTGTTCGTCGTAATATATTTGGGGATTCTTTTTAATAAAAATTCTTATTTATTTTGTGCCAGGAAGAATACCAGGGAATAAAATTATTTTGAAATAAGACTAGGTAGAGTACAATTCATATTCTCTCCCAAAATGGGCAATAAGTTATTATATCTAAGCAAACTTTCACATCTAGTTGAGTTAGTACTTAAGCCTTTCTTAAAATGACTTTTCAGGGAAAATTATTCAGTTGGGATTAACCATACATTTTTATAACCCCCTTTCTTTCCTGGTAGGTGGCTTTAAGCCAGTCCTCTGATTCTTGGAATGCTCCAAAAAAGATGAATTAAGGAAAAGGAAAGGAAATTCAAGTCAATGGGGCTGCTTAGCACTTGTGAACATATAACATGTGATCAAAAAGAGGCTGAAATGAACTAAATTCAAGGCAACTGCTTTTTTTTTTCAATATACTATTTCTATCCTCCATTTCTATGGAACAGGGCACACTAAAATGGTAAACTAAAAATAGCTAATATTCATCAAACCAAGTGCATGGTATGCCAAGGCAAGTTCTAAGCGCTTTGCATGCATTAACTCGTTTCATCTTCATGACAACCCTGTTAGCAAAGTACCTGCAGGAGCTAACTTCTAGGTTTTCAGGGATTTTTGTGAGCATGTTGGTGGTCTGAAATCAGTTATTCTAGGAATAGTCACATCATGGAAATCAACATATGCTAAATTGAATTTTGTGGGAGCACACTGGTTATGTCCTAAGGTACCACAGACTATCATCCCTTTTCTGTAGGTAGAGAAAAGGAGGCATAAAGTTGAATCACTTGACCATGGCCAACCAAGTGGTAGTTAGAGTTAAAGTTTTGTCTTAGGCAACACCAGTGGGAGCCAAGCTTTTGATCTTTGCACTGTAGAATTTCTGAAATAATGGAAGTACACTGACAAACCTGAAGTACCAATTTGCAATTTTTTGCTGTTTGAAGCTGAAACCTTGGACATTTTATGAAAGAAATATTACAGTTTAAGAATACTTTATGTATCTTTCTAGGCATGATGGAATGGGTCATTACTCTTAGCACTTGGGAAGCAGAGACAAGAGGATCTCTATGAGTTCCAGGCCAGCCTGGTCTATATAGTGAGTTCCAGGCTGGCTGGGGCTATATAGTCAAAGCCTGTCTCAAAAAAGAGAAAAGAATCCTTTGCATTTATTTCTGCTATACAATATGTAAAATTCAGTATGCAAACATGCACAAAATGAGTCGATTCTTTTCCTTCCTTCTCTTTTTCCTTCCCGCCTTTCCTCTTTCTTCCCTCCCTCCCCCTCTTCTTCCTTCTTTCCTTCCCACCTTATTTCCTTCCTCCTACTTACCTCTCTTCCTTTCTTCCTCCATCCCTCCCTCCTTCCTTCCCTCCCTTCCTCCCTCTCTCCTTCCCTCCTCCCTCCTTGTCCTCCCTCCTCCACTCCCTCCCTCTTTGCTTTCATTGATTATGTCTGTGCTATTCAAGTACAGCGTGTGTAAATCCCTTGGGACTTTTGAGTGCATTTAAGGAGAACTGTAGTGAATTTCCCTCCTGATGTTTCCATCTTGATTCCTGGTTATCACAGAAGGCAGCCCAGCTGTGCTGGCAGTGGGCATTGTCATTATCATTAATAAATATGTGATAAGCATGCCCTTTGTGTTGAGCTCTGACAGTTCACTGAGGTAGAAGTTATAGTCCCATAGTTTGTTAAGTAAGTGATTACAAGTGGAAATCATTAAAAAGAGAAAAGGACTGGTAAGACAGCACAGTGGGTAGAGGTGCTTGCTGCCAAGCCTGACGATCTGAGTTCAGTCCCCAGTGGGAGGAGAGAAGCTATCCCACAAAGCTATCCTCTGGCATGCACATGTACACACACAAAACACACACACAATAAACAAACAAACAAATAAATTAATTAAAAAAGAGCTGGGTGTGGTCCAGCTCTTTAATCCCAGCACTCTGGAGGCAGAGGCAGGTGGATCTCTGTGAGTTCAAATCAGCCTGATTTATATATCGAGTTCTAGGATAGCCAGGGCTGCATAATGAGACTCTGTCTCAAAATAAAAGACAGCAGAATAGCCACAGTTAGTGGGTAAGGGAAGTGCCTGAGCTAAGGAAGCATTAAGGAGAAGTAGGCATTACAGGCAGGTGGAATGTTTTGAAGGGAGATACTCAGGAAAAATGGGAAAAAACAGGCTCTTCTTTGAAAACGACCTTCAGGGCTTGGTAAGAAGCCTAGACCTCATTTTCAGTGCACTGAGGAATCACCCAGCTTTCTTGAAAGAATGTGGTGAAAGATGCATAATAAGTGCTGTGAATATGATTAAAGTTAGTGTGTGTGCCAGCTGAACTGGAGGACAGTTTCTGGAAACACAACTGTAAAACAATAATATTATTACGAAGTATTTTCCACATGGAAAATCCTTATGGAATACTTAGGACTATAAAGAAGATCCAGTTAGAATTGTAAACTATGGTTATAGAGGTGCATAACACATGGAATGTGAAAGATTGGAAAGAACATCAAATAAATTTTCACAGTGATTGGGTCGGGCTGGTAGAATTATAGGTGACTTTTCTCATTAATCAAATTTTTAGTAATGTCATAGAAAATTTTGTACAAATAATAAAAATTATTGACATCAATAGAGATTTTTGAAAGAGGCATCAATTTTAGATAAAATGATGGATTATGCTTAAGCTGTGGTAAAATGATAGAGATCAATTTAAATATGGATGGCTTTGGAGCAACTACAAACACAGATGTGAAATTTTGGAGGGCAGTGATGTTTTCACAGGCTGTGTGCAGAGCCACAGGAGTGGGCACAAATTCCGAAAGTGTTTTCAAACTAAGACAGGCTGAGCAAGAAAGCCTGAGTCGTAAAGGTTCATGAAAAACAATGTAATTTGCCCAAGGAGGAGTGTTAAGATCCATTAAGAAAAAAGACCAGTGCCAGTTAGCAGTGTATGAAGTAGCTAAGTTCTAAGTGGTAGAAACAATTTAAGGTGAAGAAAGTTCCCTGTTTCTAATTTCTTGGACAATGGAGCTAGAAAAGCTAATAGCTTCCTTTATTGAGTGCTTTGTTTGCATTAGCACTGTGATATGTGCACTGTGTCTATTTCTTTATATAATATAATGATGGTTGGTGTTGGGGATCATTATAATAATATTGTCATCAATCTGCAGATGAGGAAACTGATAGTTTAATGTTACAGGAACTCTACACATTATCGAGTCCTAGCCCGTTTATTTTATAAGTGGAGATAAATAGGTCATAGGAGAATTGACTTGTAGGAAGCTTTCTTTTTGTGCCGAACAGGGACCATGCAGCCCTGCTAAGGGAAATGGGAACACAGTACCCTCTTTGTGGACACTGTGGGGAGCTGACCCTTCAGCGCAGAGGCCAGCTGGCTACTTCCTGTAGCCCAGCCTGAGTGGTACTTCCAACTCAGGCCCTTAGCCTGGACCCACAAGACACATGTTCCACTCTTGGCCTTGACTTCCCACCTGCCCAGAGCCTGGACAGGAATTTCAGGCTGATGGCCTATCTTCAGCCAATGTCCACTCACGACACCAGCTACTCAGATTGGTGGTCTGCAAAGGGGAGCCTTTTTCCAACCCACTGGCCACCCGAACAAAATGCAGGCCTACCTTAGCCTGTATGCACGAAATAATTAATAAAAATAACGGCCGGGAATTCTCTGATATTACTATGAAATTCAAATTTATTCCTTGCTACAGCCTGCTTTTATAAACTAAATGACATCAGTTCCCAGGACCAATCATAAGTCCCCCAACTCTGTGCCACTGCTCACCATTGCCCCACCCAGCATCACGCACCTAGGCCATGTTGCTTACTCCTCCTTGGGGCAGGGCCAGACCATTGGCCATGCAGTGCCCCCTGAGGCATGCTAGCTGGAAAGCTAGCCTGCAATTCAAGCTGGATTTCCCCACAGTGACTTGACCAAGGTCACTTGTCTTTCCAGGGATGAACCACGCTTGAACGGGAGGGGCATTCACTAGAGGGAGGTTATGTACCCAGATTCTCTCTGGGTGATGGACAGCCCACTTGCTGTCTTGCTGAGCCCTGTCATTGTCAGGGCTGTTATTCTGGAATTTTAAGCTGATGTGGATCGAACTTTAATGTTATTCCTTCACATTTATTGTCCGCATTTTCTCAAAATATAAGTTAACTAAATGTGCAGATAGTGATGCTTAAGTCACTCAGCATTATTTGGCTTTTACAAGTAGTTTTCCTCTAATTTGTAGCGTTGTATTTTCTGTGATATATAGCAAAGCATGTATGTGTGTGCATGTTCATATGTCTGTACATGCATGTGTGCATCTGTGTATGTGTATAGAGGCCAGAAAACAACCTCAGATGCTGTTCCTCAGGCACCATTCACTTTTTGTTGTTGTTGCTTGAGATAGGGTCTCTCATTATCTTGGACTTCACCATTTAAGTTAGGCTGGCCAGGGAGTGACTCTGAGTCCCCAGTACTGGGATTAGAAGCAAGCACCACCATGCTCAGTCTTTCCACATGGGTTCTGGAACATTATCACACTTCCAAGACAAGAACTTTACTAAGCTATCTACCTGGTCCCACTGCAAAGCCTTTGAAGCCTGGAAATGCAATCGTCACTAAAGTGGTGGTAGGACAGGGTAGATGCCCTGGAAAGAACACTGATTAAAAAGGCCTACATAGTGCAATAAGATAATTAAGGGAAATGAAAATTTTACACTTTGAGAAAATATAAAAATGCTTTTGTGTGACAATGACATAATTGTCTATGTAGAGAATCTGAAAGATTGAACATAATACCTGTGGAACTGACAAGTGATAAAGAAGGTTGCAGCATCCAAAATTAATATACAAACATCAATCCATTCCTATATACCAGGAAAGAGGAAGTGGAATGTGACATTAAAATCACAATATAATTTAGGAAAGTACTATAAAAATAAAACAGCTATGTATAAATGGAATAAAATATAAATGAGAGTTATGAGTAAAGTTATAAAGCTCACAAAGAAATTAAGAATTAAGTAGAAAAACATTTTTTTTTTGTATGTGGAAAGAGTCAATATTTTCCAGACATCAGTCCTTCCAACTTGATCTAGAAATTCAATGTAATACCAATTGGGATCCCAAGTAAGTTAACTTGTAGATGATGATAGTGATTCTAAAGTTCATATGGAAAGGCAAAAGACCCAGAATAGCTAATGCACTATGCAAGAAGAACAAAGTTGGAGGATTGACATCTAACATCTAACCACAAGTCTAACCTCAATACTGCTGTAAAGCCATAGTAGTCAAAACAGTATGGTACTGCTCTCCCCCAACCCCTGAGAAAAATTGTCAGAGAGATCAAAGAAACAGAATAGAAAGTCCAGAATGGACTCAGGTAAATATAATTACTGATTTTTGACAAAAGGAGCCAAATAAATATATTGAATAAAAAGTCTTTCTGGGGCTGGGGAGATGATGCTGTCAGTAAGAAGCATCTGAAAATGAAGCATGGAGATCTGCGTTTGATGGCAGCACCCATGTGAAAAGGTGGGAGTAATGGCATGTGCTTGTAATCCCAGCCCTGGGGAGCGAGAAGTAGGAGGCTCTCTGGGGCTCCACTGGTCAGCCAGCCTAGCGAATACAAGAGCCCTAAGTACCAACGAGAAACTCAGTTCCAAAAAGAAGCAAGGTGGACAGATGGCACCTGAGGAATAATATAAGGCTGACCTTTGGCCTTCCCACATGCATATACATACATATATATACACACATGCAAACATGCATGCACACTCCTCCCACAATCCTCCCCGACATGTGTTGTCTTTTCAACAAATCATTCCAAAATAATTGGATAGCAACAGGAAGGAAGGAAGGAAGGAAGGAAGGAAGGAAGGAAGGAAGGGAGGGAGGGAGGGAGGAAAGAAGGAGGGAAACAAGGAGGGAAAGAAGGAAGGAAGGTTGGTTCTAAATATAAAGCATACACACTCTTCATAAACATTAACTCAAAATAGATCACAAATTGAGTAGAAAATACAAAGCCATAAAATTCCCATAATAAGACTTTTTAAATGCAACATGAAAGAAAGGTACAATCCATGAAAGAAATCATTGATCAGTTAGATTTCATTAAACTTTAAAATATTTTCTTTGTGTTGCTGGAGAGATGGCTCAGTGGTTAAGAATGCTGACTGCTCTTGCAGAGGACCTGGGTTTGATTCCCAGCACCCACATGGCAGCTAACAACCATCTGTGACTCCAGTTCCAGGGGAATCTGATGCCTTCTTCTGACTCCATGGGGAATCACACGACACAGATGCACTTACACACACACAGTGATACACTCATATGCATAAAATAAAAATAATACATTAAAAAATAAAATATCTCTTTTTTTTAAATATCTCTTTTCGAGATAGGGTCTCCCTGTAGCCCCAGCTGTCCTGGAACTCACTCTGTAGACCAGGCTGGCCTTGAACTCACAAAGATCCACCTGCCTCTGCCTCCCAAGTGCTACGATTAAAGGCATGCGCCACCACACCCAGCAAAAAAAATATCTTATTCATAAAAATAAGAGAATGAAAAGACTTATCACAAACTGCAAGACACACCTGCTAAAGAACTAACACTTGGACTAGAGAGATGGCTCAGTTGTTGAAGTCTCTTCTTGCCAAATAAAGCCTGATGACCTGAGTTCAATCCTTGGAATCACATGGTAGAAGGAGAGAACCAACTCTCAAAAGTTGTCTTATGACCGCCACATACCCTCCCCCACAAACATTCTCTCAAATATATGAGAAACAAATGTAAAAAAAGAACCATTTTCTCTGCATTCTGGCACATGCCTATAATCCTAGCACTGGGGGGACAGACAAGAGGATTATTGCAAGTTCAAGCCAGCTTATTCTAAATAGAAAGTTTGTGCTGGATAGCTTGAGTGTCAACTTGACACACCTGGGTTGAGAGAGCCTCAGTTGGGGAATTGCCTCCATTGAACTGTCCTACGGCCATGTCTGGGAGGTGCATCTTCTTGATTGTTGAGTGATGTGGGAGGTCCCAACTCACTGTGGGCAGTGCCACCACTGGGCAGGTTTGCTGCGTATTGTATAAGAAAGCAGGCTGAACATGGGCCAGGGGAGCGAGACAATAGGTAGCATTCCTCCACGGCCTGCTCCTGCTTCCAGGTTCCTGCCCTGAGTTCCTACCTTGGGCTCCCTAATTGAAGAACCTGGGAGATGTAAGATGAATAAACCCTTTCCTCCCCAAGTTGGTTTTGGTCAGAGTGTTTTTGTCAAAGCAATAGAGAAGCAAACTAGAAATAGAAACTGGTTTCTTATTCAAATATATAAAGAATTTAAAAAATTGAACAATAACTAAAACCTGTATCTGGACATGGTGGCCCATGCCTGTAATTCCAGCATTAAGTAAACAGTGGCAGAAGGATCACTAAGTTTAAGCCCTCTTGACCTACAGTGATTTCCTATCTCAAAATTAAATCAAACAAATGAAAAAGAACAACCTGTGTTAGTCTGTTTTTCATTGTTATAATGAAATAATGGAGGCAGGCTAAATTATGAAGAAGTTTATTTAGGTCACAATTTGGGAGGTTAGAAAGGATGACACGTCTAGTGAGGGTCTTTTGGCTATGTCATATCATGCCCTATGGGAAAAAGGTATCAAATGGCCAGATGGGAAACAAGAAGACTCTCTTTAGGTTCAGGTACCTAAAAGAACTCACTGGAGATCAGCATTCCCTTCTTAGATTACTGACCTTGATGACCTAAGTAACTCAACAAATCTACCTTTCAAAGATCTCACTTCCTGACAGAGCTGCACTGATAACCAGGCCACTATCTCATGGAGCCCTGTGGCATGAACCACATCCAAACCACAACACAGCCCAAATAAAACTGAGCCAAGACCTCTGGAGCATCTCATCAAAGAAGCAGATGAAAGCATGTCCACATTATATGGCATGGGCAATACACATGTTAAAACAGTGAGGTACTGTTAGAATGGCCCAAATCCATAATGACAGTGGCAAATGTTGACACCGATGCAGAGGACAGGAATGCTTATCCATTGCTAGTGAGCCTGAAAAAATGAAGCAATAATGTGATAGGGTTGTGGTTTCTCACAACACTACATACACTTTTGGCATGCCATCTAGTAGGTTTGCTTCTTGGTATAAACAAGTTAAAAACATACATTCACATAAAAACCTCCATACAGGTGTTTATAATAGCCTTATTATAATTGCCCAAACTCGGAAGAATTGGTCTTTAATATATGAACCACAATACATCCAGACATAGAATACTATTCAGTGCTAAAAAGGAATGAGCTTATCAAGCCATAAAGAGACAAGGGGTAATTTGAAGAAGATAATCTGAAAATGTCATATACTATGTTCTTTCAATCATATGACATTCTAGGACTAGCAAACAAATTATGGAGACAGCCAAAAACTATCTTGGGGACTCAGGGGAGGGATGAATGGGCAGAACTTGAGAAATCATTAGGACAGTGAAAATACTGTTCTAATACTGTTGTGGTAGGTACATGGCATTGTACATAGAATGTAAACCACCAAAGGTGAGCCCCATCAAGCTAAAGACGAGATTCTATGAGGTATCAGTGTAGGAATAGCAATAATAAGAAATGTACCACTAAGGTTAGGAGAGGTTATAAGCCACAGTAAGACCTTGTCATCTTTTACAGAAAAAATATAATTCATGGATTAGCATACCATCCAAACATCTGTGTCTATACCAAAGTAAACTACCATAATAATTAGTACTGTTTAAATACCCATATATCTAATTGCTTGTGCTTCATTAGTAGGATTGAAAGGTTATTCCTGGACAAAGTGTCAGCCCATGAAAGGAAACAGCCAGAACTGATCAGAGTCCAAAATGACATCTCCAGAGAAAGTAGACTGTTTTGCTTCTCATCCACCTGTGCCCCTTTTCTAAGCCTAGGGAACAATCTGTGGAAGAGGGGGCATGGTAGAATGTAAGGGCTGTGATTGGGGTGAATGGTGAAACTACATCAACATAGTCTGGACACTTATTTGATCAACATGATTGTACATATAAGCCCCACCAGCTGGATGGTGGGAGCCTTGGGCTGTGTGGGTTTGGGCATAGCTGCTTGCAAATTGGTTCTACATGAAGGATGCTTGTACTCACAACTTATTACTTATTGCTAAAAAAGTAAAAATAAAAAATTGGAAAAAAAAGAAATGTACTACTAAAAGTGGCTGGAGATGGCTCTGTGGTTAAGAGCACTGGCTGCTCTGGCAGAAGACTCAGGTTTGACTCCCGAGTTCCCATATGCCATCTAACTGTTTATAACTTCAGTTGCAGGGAATCTGATACCCTCCTTTGACTTCCACAGGCATTGCATAACACAGGTTCACTTACATGCATGCAGGTAAAGCATTCACATACACAAAATAAAAATAAATAAGTAAATAAAATATACTACTCAAATGAAGAAACATTAAAAATGGTAATAGGAAGAATCTTAGGTAGAAATATTTTCTAGCTATTGTTACCCAGTTTTCAGAAGTGTACAAATATTATCTTGAATATTACCAGAGACTGAATACTTTTTAAAAATTTTTTTAAATTTATTTTTTATGTGTATGAATGTACTGTCTGCATGTAGGTTTGTGCGCCCATGTTGTGCAATGCTGCGGAGGTCAGAAGAGGGTGTCGGGGTTTCCTGGAACTGGAGTTAAAGACAGTTCTTGGCTGCCATGTGGGTGCTGGGAATCGAACCCGGGTCCTCTGTAAGAGCAGTCGGCACTCTTAACCGCTGAGCCATCTCTTCAGCCCCCAGAGACTGAATACTTTACTCTTGACCATAGCCAGCAATCATAAACTCGTTCTGAGCATACAAAACTCTCGGTCCTGGAAGTGTTAATCAAAGATTCTCATCATGGCGGTGGGGAGGGGTGTTATATATTTTGATGTTTGGATAATATGTGGCAAAATACTTATACAAAAATACAATCAAGAGGGCTGGAAAGATAGCCAAATGGTAAAGTGCTTGATGCACAAGCATGAAGACCTTAACTTGATCCCCAGCACCCACATAAGAAGCCAGGTGAGGTGGATGCACCTAGAATTCAACTTTGGGCAGGTGGAGGCAGAGGATCCTTGGGGCTCAGTAGCCAGCTATCCTAACTGAATCAGTGAGCCATAGAACCAGGTGAGAGATTGTGTCTCAAATAAGGTCCATGGCTCTCAAATAACAACACAAGGCTGACCTCTGGCCTCCACATATGCCCACACACATGCACCCACCTACATGAAAACATTGACACACAAATATATAAAGACAATGATTAATAACAGAATAAGTAATCTGAATTAAGATATGATGGCTTATACAGTTATAGATATATGTACATAGTACCTGGTCCTAAATTTTGTATTTTATAGCTTTCTAGAGTTGTTGGGCTATGCTATGTGCATGTGTACTAGTCTGTGTATGACCAATATCTTCATGAGAGTGCTTTACAAAGAATAATTCTGATTATGATTATATTGCCCATGGAGGAAAAATAGAAAAATTCACAACTTTTCATATTATGAGCTATTTGCTGATTATTTATGGATAAAGTAGAACTGCAGGACTGGGGAGATGGGTCAGTTGGCAAAACGTCTGTTGAGGAAGCATGGGGACCTGAGTTTCGATCCTCAGCACACATGTTAAAAGCAAGGCAGGGTGGTGCACATTATAACCCCAGTGCTGGTTTGGGGTGAGGGGCAAAGACAGGTGGATCCCTGAAGTTCATGATTGGTCCATCCAGCCCAATTTATGAACTCCTTCGATTTGAAAGACTTCCTCAAATATTAAGGCTAAGGCCAGGCAGGATGGCACACACGTTTGATTTCTAGCATTCAGAAGGCAGAGACAGATAGATCTCTGTGAGTTTGAGGCCAGCCTGAACTTACAAATTGAGTTCTAGGAAAGCCAGGACAACATAGTGAGACCATGTCTCAAACAAACAAACAAACAAACAAACAAACAAACAAACAAACAAGAATCAAATATTAAGGTGAAAAGCAACTGAGAAAGACATCCAACCTCTGTGCCCCACATGCATGTGCACACACACACACACACACACACACACATGTATACCCAAGAACTTACATTGATTTATATGGTTTATTGCTATCCATAACTATATACTGGTGATCGATATATCAAAAAAGACAGGCAAAATATGGAACCTTTTGGAAAGTTCTATTTAGTAAGTCACAAGCTCCTGATCATGAGGTCCACATTTTAATAACCTGTTGTGATGGTTAATCTCCATTGTCAACTTGATGAGATCTAAGAAACACCTCTGGGCATGCCTTTGGGAGATTATCTTGATTAGGTGGAAAAACTTGTTCATTATGGTGGCACCCTTCCCCGGGCTGCATAAGAAGGAAGAACTGAGCACAAATGTTTATGGATTTGTGCTTCCTGAATGTGGATGAATTGTGATGGGCCAGCCTCCTGTTCCTGCCACCACGCCTTCCCCACCTGCTGCCCCAACCTCCCCACCATGACAGGCTACATCCCTCAGGAACTGTGACCCAAGATAAACTCTCCCTTAAATTGCTTTTGTCAAGGCATTTTATCATAGCACTGAGAAAATAGCTAAGACATCTGTTCTAAAAGCAAAATGCTTAGTGAAGGTAAAAAGTTCCCCAAATGTATATCCCCTATTGATCCAAAGAGTGTTTTTCACTCATTGTGAATTATGAGTCATGGTAAGGTGTGTGGAAGTTTAAAGTTAGACATGTAGCAGAAAATACTAACTTCAGAGGGCAGTGAACGTAGGAAGGGTAACTGCTGTTTTTGGAACCTACACTTTACTGTGTCTGTTGGCTCTCAGATGTAAGCCTTGTTGTCTGACTCAGCTCTACATAGCAAATGGAGACTGACTATGGTGGGCCGTGCTTCCCAGACTCCCATATCTCCCAGGGTCAGCCCATGGCAGGTTGGCTGGTTAGAGCTACTTACAGGCAAAAGGCAGAACTGCAGGAGGGGAGGAGGAAGGGAGAAAACAGGGATCCATATGACCTCATTCACACATGGAGTCTAAAAAGTCCCCTGGAAGTTGAGAGTGGAGTAGTATTTACTGGACTACTAGACACCGGGGAAGGTAGAGAGATTGCAGGCAGGGTTGGAAGTTGATCAATGGCACTAAGTTTTGGTTTGGTAGGAAAAATAAGTTCCAGCATACAGTCCGATGACCATAGATAATTGGAAAGAAGATGAGGATTTTATATGTTCACCACATAGAAATATTTTAGGAAATAGCTATGTTTATCCTGATTAGAGTACTGCACTATATATATATATATATATATATAGTAGATATATAAGTTTTGAAAATAAAGTATTTCCCCTTTTTTTTTCCATTTTATCATCCTAGTACTGAATCTCCACCACACTCTAACAATCCCATGGCTTCGGATTGTACTACAGGAGACCCTGGGCCCTGAGCTCCATTTGTTCTTCCTCAGACCTGATTCCCCTCAGTCCAGGGCAAACTATGATTTCTTATTGTTGATAATTCTGTTCTTTATTTGACTGCTAAACTTTCTTTTTAATTTTTTAAAATTTTATTTATTTCTTGTTGTGTATCATGTACTGTTGCATGCGGTTTGTGCACCCGTGTGTGCAATGCGCGGAGGTCAGAAGAGGGTGTCGGATTCCCCTGGAACTGGAGTTCTCCTGGAATTGGAGTTTCGATGGTTCTTGCCGCCATGTGGTGCTGGGGGATCGAACCCGGGTCCTCTGCAAGAGCGGTCGGCACTCTTAACCGCTAGGCCATCTCTCCAGCCCCAACTGCATAACTTTTTTATCATTAGTGTGTGACCATTTTCCTGAATTAAATTCCTTCTGTTTTCATGGTTGGACCTTGACTGATAGAATTCACTATGTAACTAAGTCTGTGGTGGATCATGATGTATAATACATTTTAACTTTGAATAGTTAAAATAGCCAGTTTATAGAATAGCATCTGATAACATTCAGAAGATGGTGCTGGGACTGTTTCATTAGTGGAGCACTGATTGCATGGAGCTGCTGAACATGATGCCAGGGACTAAGTGCTTCTCTCTCTCTCTCTCTCTCTCTCTCTCTCTCTCTCTCTCTCTCTCTCTCCAGTGTGCAATAGAAGGATAGTAGAAAGTGTACTGACAGGGATAGAGGGGACCAAGATTATAATCCTGGTGGGAGGCTGTGGGCAGTTCATCCAACCATGTAGTATAGTGCTTACTTTGTTCATGGAACCAGAAGTCTTAGGAGTGACATGTTCTTTTTAAACAAGTGACTACTCCACTGAGTTATAATAGTGTCACCACTTAAAATAAGATACTGGTATATGCCCTGTGATAGTGTGAACATCCACAGTAATAGCATCTGTTTGAAAGCATACTCATTTAGACTTTCAGTTAATTATCTTCCTGAATTGATCAGTCCTATTTTTAAAAAATTATATGAGCATTAGATGGAATAACTCAGGCTTCTGCTCTTAAGCTCTTGGGAAAGTAGCAACATGAATTGCAGCATACCAAATAATGGTTCCAGTTAATAATATTAGGTGATAAGTCACATCATCAAATTGAAGTATCACATAAGAAAATGTCCATGGCAAGGGATATATTTTTACCATGTTTTAATAAAATATAAACAAAGTATGACTGTTAACATCTTTAGATTCAAACATAGTCCCAAATTCCAGGTCCTAAGTATGAAACAACAAAAAGTGTTGTATGTTATGACATTCTTTTATTGATTGGAGGATCCCAATTCCACCCCTGTTTATATAAAGCTCTCTTCCCCAAAGGCCCCAAATAATCTTTATAATTGTGAAATTCAAAGAGCTATCACAATGTTTCTGGTGAGCTAAGTAATTGAATATGCACAAATCTAGACAAAATGTGAGCATTTCCTTATGACTAACTTTCATTAAAGTCAGTGTCTGTTCAGCTGAGTTAATCTGAAAGGGAGATTAAAGCTTTCTGCCTAGTGCAGAATCCCAATGCTTTCAAACCTTTCCCCAAACTTCTTGCCCTTAATTTTTATGTTCATCACTCTCTAGTTGGCAAGAGCAAAATAAAGCCACCTTGTTGTGGAATGTACTTTAGCCCACCTTTGCAAAGATGCCACCACCATACAAAGCAGATTATTTAGCTCATGTTCTTTAAGCAGTCATCTATAGTTATTTCTGTTTTTATATATGGCTGGCTTATTTTTTACTTGAATGCATTAAATATGCACAGTTTTAGGAGCATCATGGAGAAGGGAATAACTGATGTACAGACTAGGCTGATCTTGGGCTCACAGAGATCCTCTTGCTTCTGCTTCCTGAGTGCTGGGATTAAAGGAGTGTGCCACCATGGTTAGCTGGTCAATAATTCTTGACATCTCCTCAGAGGAAGAGCCTTAGGAAATATATAGACTCACTGAAGATTCAAAATAGATATTAACATGGCCACAGAATCTGGAATGGTTTCATGGATTTCTGAAATGATTTGAAGATCATACATATTGTACTCTCATTAATCCCCCAGCATGGATTAAGAACCATATACCAATGATGAATAATTGGACAGTTTTTGCACAAGCAACACACATCACTTGAGTCTGGAGAGTTACGAAGGTGAGTTAAAAATTCTGACTTCATCATTTAGAAATCTCCAAATTGTTTGATCATGTTTCCCTTCCACCTAAAAAGAAAAACTAAAGACAAAGCATGATTTATGTATATTTATTCATCAGACACATGTTCAGTATTAATATATCAAGTATATTATGAAACACAAAATAGAAATGATGAAAGAATGAGGTAAAGATGAGAGAAAAACTTTAATTATCAATAATGAATGTCTCAAGACAAAATGTATGCTTAAGTCAGAATTCATCAAGAGCCACAGTTAATAGAAATCCATATCTCAAGTAGTCTTGTGTAAATTGTGGATATTTTTGACCTATATCTTGTGAGATCTAATTAGACCCTCATTGTTTTGCTTCTCAATGTGGCTGGCAAGGAATTCTTCGAGGTTAAAGTGGCAATTTCAAACCTGATTTTCACCTGTGCTTGCATTATCTCCCTCTCAGTCTTTGATTTCTTTTCAGAAATGTTTTTAAAGTCAGTTGCTTCACAAATAAAGAGGGTTGATTGGTTAAAATTAGATACCATAAAGTCATCTGTGAATCTATTTAAGGTGGAACCTGTAAACTTGAGGCACTGTCAATGCCTGAAGAGATATCAATGCTATTGAGAGAGCTGAGGGGCATCAGTGTCATTTCTGCCTGTGGCCATCCTCAGATAATAATACATTTATTATCTGAGATGTCTCCTTATGAGTACTTTGCTTAGGGAGCACCTATGGCCGATCGGGTCAAAGAATATAATAAATATTTATAAAGCTCATGTCGCAGGAGATAGCATCAGACATATTTTAAAAGCATGAAACAGAATTTCTCATGTTCTAATATTCTCATGAATTGTCTTACGCTCCCCACTTTGCAGAATCTCAATTAAGTATATTACTTCCTGCTTCTCAGTTTCCTCAACTGTAAAATGGAGGTGACATCACATACCTCATCAGGTTAAAGTGACACAAGGTTTTTACACAACTTCATTGTGATTTAAAGAAGTAATCAAGAGCTGTTGTTATGATTATGACTTATTCTATTAGTGTGCTCAGCTGCCATGTATGCACTGTTATTCCTTCCAGCCTGGATTAAAAATAAACAAACAAAACCTCTTGTCAATGCAGTTTATACAAAAGTACAGCTTCCCAGACCTGCCCCTCCAAAACAATATAAAACTGAAGACATTTTCAATCCCTTAGCTTGAAAAATCTCATAAAGGTTCTGATCTTGTTCCTTAACATAATTACTAATAATGAAATCCTGCTGAATTCTCTATGACAGATAAATTTATTATCTATTTCTCAACCTTTCATTCGATAGTTTTTTTTTTTTAAACAACGTACAATATGCTAAGCATCTAGCTAATTGCTGAGGTTTCAGAGATGAACTGAACTTGTTCTATACCCTCCAGGCACTAACCATCTAGTAGAGAATACCAAACAAATAATTGCATCAAAGTGATAAGTGCTGTAATGGAGGTATACATCGGTTGCCATGGGAGCAGAGTAGGATCTGCAGTTTCTGTCTGCAAGGGCAGGAGGGACCACTAGAAGGATGCCTGGTCATAGGTAAGTCTTGTAGGATTTGAGTTAAGACCTGCATATCAGGCTGAGGGAAATATAAGCAATGGGGTGCCATGGGAACCAGCAAGTTTACTAGGTCTCCTACAGTGCAGCACTTGGGGAAGTCAACAAGGCTGGTAGAGGCCTGTCCTTGCACAGCTTTGGATATTATGTTAAGAAGTTTGAAATTTATCCTAAAATGGATTGGGAATAGATGGGGATTTCAAGCTAGACAGAGATAGGATCACAAAGAGAATTGGGAGCAGGGAAGTGTTTTGGAGGAATGATTATGGAAAGACAAAATTTTTTGAGAGTATTCATTGGGGTGAAAAAGGAGGGTGTTTATTTCTGTAATAAATTTTCTGGCTAATTCTAAACCCTTCACTAAATTAAATGTCAAGCTGATTCAATTTGTTAAAGCTCTATTTCCATTACTAAAGATGAAATACTCATCCCTAAATGCTCTTTCTTGCTCTGGACTGAAGTTAGGCAATGCTTTGTCTGCTGAGATTAAAAGCTTCCAAACTTGTACATGGGACTTTTCTTCGCGATGGTGTTGTTACCAGTTCCAGTTTTTATATCCAGTATCCACTCTCTAAAGAAGCAGAATTACATAACAAGCAAATGTGGCTAGAGACACGAAAAAGGCGACTTCCACCCCTTGATACTAAACTAGAAAGAGAAAAGCAACTTCAGAGAACACATTATGACTCATCAAAGTCCAGAAAGAAAAGCTTCCTAGGAAGCAGCATCCTGTGCAGCCTCCAGGAGTCCGTTTAGCCTCCAACCACATTTGCTTTTGTGTGATTTTCTGTAAAACAAAAGAGCCTATCATTTTCTTCCTTAGCATTGTCAGTTGTTAAATTTTGCTTTACCTCAGTGATGAATCCCACACTGTATACTGCACACTCTTCTTTCATACTGAGCAAATGGTACTGCCTTCTCATTTCTCCTGAGTTAAAGCTTTCTTTTATGAAATTCCTACTTGCGGCAGTGCAAGCTACAAACAAGATGATTCTTCAGAGCAAAGACCTGAAGGGAGAAGGTGAGGCGTTCTTAGGTCAATGTTAGGGGAAAAGGAGTCTCAGTATCTATATTTAATCTCTACTCCCAACACATATAAATTGCGGATACCAACCCCTCCCAGTACTGCATCAAAATTTTATATAAGCTGAAGAATACACATATATAACAAAGGAAAGATTTTTTTCTCCTTACTTTCTTTTTGACAAAAAGCCAGAAGAAATGGCTACTGTCTTCAGTGTCTTATAAAGACCATTGTTCTTTGTGAAATTTGTTATGGCAGTTGGAGGTAGAGTTTTAAGGGGATAAAGGACACATATTCTCAAGAGAATAAGGGTAAAACCATGGTAGGCATGGTATTGCATGCCTGTGAACCCAACTACTCAGGGGGCTGGAGGAATGGGAATGGCAGGCCACTCTGGGCTATATAGCTAGCTTCTTCTGTGTCTCTGTCTCTGTCTCTCTGTTTCTCTCACACACAGTGTGAAGTGCTTTGCTATATAGTTAGCTTCTTCTCTCTCTCTCTCTCTCTCTCTCTCTCTCTCTCTCTTTCTCTCACTCTCTGTGAAGTCATCAGATTGTTAAATTTGGCATGTGGAGTTTATATGTGAAGGAAACAACTTGGGCCCTTAAAGTTTAAAACCTAATCCTTGTTAATGAATAAAGATAAGCATTGTCATTAGGTTAAAACCCTTTATTATAGATAACTAGGTTTCTGACTAGCTTTCTGTAAGCTGAAATCCATTAGGCAGTTAGAGGTTAGAATTTATATTATACATTTACTACACTATTAATTGTGTTTAAGATTTCTCAGAATATATTCCCCTGTTAAAAGTTACACTGGCCTATCCTCAGGTAATAAAAGAAGTTCTTGCAACAGTTTTTCAGGGCACACTATATTACAGCTCCTTACCTGCTTTTGTTGTCTGGAGGGGCACTTTGGGGTAGAGAGAAAATGAAGAAGCTAAAGTTTAACAAGCAAATAACAATACCTTAGAAAACTATGGGGTGTGAAGTCACTCAGTCTCCCTGCTGTGGTTCCAGGAGAGGCACTGTTTCCTGGACCAGTGATACAAACAATTTGAAACTTAATGAGCACATATGCAGTACCTGGCATCTTTTCCCATTGCTCCTTGTTTTCAACTTTACAAAGTTTGTAAGCACCCATAGAATTGCATTTCAGATCCCGTAGTTCACATAGTCAATCCTGCAGTGCACATAGTCAATCCTGCAGGAGTATAAATGGTCCTAAAATAGAATTTTACTGGGGGGGGGATGGGTGTCTAGAATCCTCAACCAAATAGTGTAAGTTGGATGACTAATTTAAGCTATCACATTACAAAATAAGGGATAAATCATACTTTTCATAATGTGACCACATAGGAGCAGTTTTAATTTTAAGAGTCAAGCACCTACATTAATCTGAGTCTAAAATAATAGGCCCCTGATTTAAAATCTCCTAACATTCTTTCACACCTCATAAAACTAAAAATAAAATTGTCTCACCAAACTGACCTATGGGTCCGACCAACGAACTGTATTTCAAGGAAAACTGAAGTAGTAGGTCTCAAAACCACGACGTGCAGGCTGATTGCAGTTTGTAGCCTTAATTGGTCTTAAATGTGGGGTGGGAGAGAAGAGGCTCTGGTCTGTAGAGAATAAGAGACTTATTTCCCTTCTTAAATCAAAAGCAGATTCCACGGCTCAGCTGCCCCCTAACTCTCCTGCCCCACCCCCATGGGGTTGGTTATTTAAAAATACATATTTTGTATATATTTTACACGAAGATGACAGGTGAGGGGAAGTGAGAGTGCTGCGCGCCGGCCACGAAGTAAACAGAGGGGTTAGGCGGGTTTATTTATTTACTAGGCGTCCAGCCTCTCAGCTGTTCCTCCTCGCTGGCTTTTGGAAGCTTGTAGCCCTTTAGGGATGAGACAGATTTGGCAGGCTAGTTCTTTGTGCCGCCTCCCTTTTCGCTGGGGGTGGGGGTGGGTGGGAAGGAGACAGATTTATGACAGCCTTGGGGGAGGGGGGAAGAAAGTTTCAGCTGGCATAATAATGCCCATTTTTTCCTCCTGGCCAACACAGTGCCACAAACAGCTTCGCTGCCACTCCGAGCCCTGCCCCCGCTGTCCCCTCCCTTTCTCTCTGCAGCCTCCCGCTGGCAGGCGCAGGCACAGTTAAATTCCAGCACCTTCTCCACATTCCCTCAAACTACTACGCGCTCTATTACTACGGCTGCACTCCCCTCGGCTTCGGGGTCTGCCCCAGCCTCCCAGGGAGGACCTCCGCGGCGCCCGGGGGACGAGGACAGCCAGCGGAGGTGGACAGGCGGTGCTCAACTCCTGCAAGGCTCGGGGCTGGCCGTGCGTCCTGCGCAATGTCCCCGCTCCAGGCACAAACACGGCGGACAGCCGGCGCCGCGCAGACACACACGATCCACGCATACAGTAGAGCAGTCTCGATCCACATTCTTGCACACCGCCCCCTTCCCCCGCCCCCCCGCGAGCCCCGGAGTCGCTGAGCAGGCGGAGTGACAGGCGCGTCCCGCCAATCCGCGCCCGGCCGGGCAGGGAGGAGCGGCGCGCGGGGCCAACTGCGGCGCGTCTTCCGGCGCCCGTGGAGGCGGCGAGGGTGGGACGTGGGGCGGAGCTGGAGTTTAGGAAGAGGAGGGGACGGCTGTCATCAATGAAGTCATATTCATAATCTAGTCCTCTCTCCCTCTGTTTCTGTACTCTGGGTGACTCAGAGAGGGAAGATTCAGCCAGCACACTGCTCGCGAGCAAGGTAAATATAACTTACAACTCCTTTCTCCTCTCTTCCCTCGCTCCGGCCTCCCGGCTGCAGCCGCCGCCGAGCCCCTCCGGCACCGCGCCGCCTTTGCCCGGAATTATTCATTCTTATCCTAATTATTATTTATTGTGCATGCACGAAGACCAAAACAAACAGGCGGGCCAACCGCTACAACAACAACAAAAAGCCCGCCTCCTCCCCGCGGGCCTCAGGTGGAATGCTCTAACGACAGCTCCCGGCGGCGGTGGAAGAAACGAGAAAGTTTCAACCGAACCCCGCCGTTCTGATAATAACAGTAATAATGACTACTCCAAGGGGGCACTGGGAGAAAGCCCAGCAAACCACAGCCTTGACCCCGGCCAGGCATCCAGGGATGCGCTGCCAACTCCGGGTTGCAACACACTCTCCGCCAGGTTGCTGTGCCCCATCCCGGTCCAAGTCGAGGTGGGGAGGGCTGGTGGCAGGGGGTGCGGAGGGAGGGGGCGGGGGGCGGGAGGGAGGATGGAAAGGCGACAGTTCATCCCCCGCCACCCTCCGCGGAAGAGTTGGAAGGGGAACGGGAAAGGAGGGCGAGGAGCCCGGGCTGGCGGCCGGGCGCCAACCAACGCGGCTGCCACTCGCCTCCCGGGGACTTGTTTAAAGGGCTCGGGCTGCGGGGACACGAGCGGATCTCGGCGGGAGAAGCCCGGGCAGGAGGGCTAAGCCGGCGGCAGCCGCCTCTGCGGGGCCGGTACGTGATGGATTCGAGGTGTCACCTCCACTTTCCGCGTCCCCTCCGGCGGGGATGGGGATACTGCTTGCCAGACAGGCCTTTCGGCAGAGGAGGTGCCTCGGGGGCTGCGGCTGGGGCGCTGCAGAGGTCCCTGTCTGGTACCTGGCACTGCGGGTTGGGGTGTTGAAGTTCGGGGTGTCCAGCCCCGGAACGCACTGCCTGGGGTGGGAGGAGACCCCAAGGAAGGAGGTTGGAGGTGCCCGGCGGGCTGGGCTGCGCTGCCCTCCCCCTCCCGGGGTTTGTTTTCTTTTGCTTGGTGTCTTTCCTGGGCTCGCGCCGCGGGAGCTGCGGCCGCGGGGCGCCTGCCACCGTCTGGGTGTCAGGGGCGCACTGGGACCTGGGAGAGCCACGGCTGGAGCGGGCTGCGGAGGCCATGATCCGGATAATCCTTGGTGCCTGACTGTCACAACAGGACCCGCGCTCCCCGGCAGTGGCGGTGGCGTTAGCCCGGGAAGGGGAACGGCTGCAGTGGAGAGGGAATGAGGGGTGGCGGAGGAGGGAGGCGGGGAGAGCGGGCGGGAGCCTCCTCCCAGCGATGACACGCACCCCTTCCTCCTCGCTGCCTGCTTTCGAGTTTGCTTTTATTCCCATCCCAACCTAGTTCAGCCCTTCCTCTATCCACCCCCCCCCCGCCCCTCCCGGCCGTCTTCCTTTGGGTTAGCGCTGCAAAACACGGCCATGCCGTCTGCAAAGGTGTCGCGATGCACTTCCCCAAATCACCGGTCCAGCGCGCCAGCCCCTAAGCCGCCCTCCCGCCGGCGAGCGCTCGCCAGCCCGGTGCCCCTGGGCGCCCTGGAGCAGGCCGCTGTCGCTAGGCGTCGGGAGGGGCGCGGCGGTGAGGACTCCTGAGGACCCCCGCGCTCGGGCTGGGGCGCTCGGGCCGGTTTCCGGTACCCGCCTGGAGATCGCTGGGGGCCGGTGTCCGCGCGCTCGCCCCCGCCTGGATTATATTATTATTTTGATCCGGGTTGCCGTTCTCGGCGGACGGTGAGCGCGGGGCTGGCGGGGCTGCCTGGGGTAGGGGTGGAGGGAAGTTGGACACCGATCAAGCTGGGGGTTGCAAAAGTTTGGCGGGGCGGCGGAGTGCTGCGGAGGGTTCCCGCGGCTCTGGGCCCCGCGGGTGTCCTGCGCACCCGGCCGGTGCGGTGCGCGGCGAGCTGCGCTCCGCAGCTCCCTAGAGCCCCGCGCGTAGGCTGCGAGGTCTGCGGCGGCGGGGCAGGAGGGGGTGGCGTGCGTGTGGCTGTGTGCGAGTGCGTGGCGCGCGCCCGCGGCGGGGAATCAGGAAGTCACCGCGGGAAGAGCACACAGACATGTTTGATCGCCGTGACATGACGCGCGCGAGGGAGGAAGCGGCGGCGGCGGCGGTGGCGGTGGCGGTGGCGGACGGGCCCGGGGCGCCGGCCTAGGCTGCGGCGTGCACACCGGCTTCTCGGCTCCGCCAGTCCCGCGCCGTCCCTCAGGTAAGGAGTCGCCTGCCAAGCTTTCTAGGTCTTTTTGCCTTTCGGCTCGGGTCTCGGCTCCCCTTTTCTGCTAAGTCAGGCAGGCCGGGGCATTGGGCTCCTGGTCCTCGGATCGATTGGGTGGAAAACTTTGCAGCGGGAGGCGCTGCGCGGGGAAGAAGGAGGCCTTGCAGCCGCCGCGGTCGTTTGTCAGTTCTTTCTCCTCCGGGAGAGAGTCGCGGCGTCCTGCGGCTGGTGCACGTTCAAACTTTGGCCTAAACGTGCATCCACCTCCCGCACGAGGTACTCCATCAAGAAAATTAATGTTCCAAGGCTCTTGCCAGGCATTTGGTTGTTTTAAGGGAAGGAGGAAGGCTTAGGCGTGGAGGGAGTGGGGGTGTTGTGCAGAATCCATTTCTCATTCAATGTCTGCACCGATTGTTATGTAATTTTAGTAGCACATGGGTGCGAAGCCCTCACCGGGCTTCTTCCTCCTTTGTTTACATAACTTTTTGGAGAGTTTTGCTGGGTTGTCATCTTTTCCCCTCCTCCTCCCTAGTGCAGTAGAGGTTGGTGCTTCAGAGAAAGTGGAGTGACCCAGGCTAGAAATGTTTTGTAGGCGTGTCATCCTTGCCCCTCTACTCATTATGTTGGCATGTATTCCTTTGTAATATAACAATGGAACATAAGAAGACCTTAAGGATACACGTTTGTTTGTGGCACTGTGAGGTAATTTTGAACGTCTTGGTTAATTTTCAAACTTCCATTTCAAAGGACTTTTTGAATTCCCACCTGGTTGTGTTCCTTGCTTGTGTGAACACTTAAGATTGTTTGAGACTTGCCTGAGGTTGAATAGCAGAAAAGTCCAGAATCCAGTGAGAACTCTTCTAAAATAGAAGCCACACTTTATGTTATGTGTGTGTATACTAAATGCACATTCCGAGGTTTCCAGAAATACTTTCCACTGGTTTGTGGGGCCTCTACCTGAAGCTGTTGGCCACATTGTACTAATAAGGCTTCCTGGCTAGGGCAAACTGCGGGAGGGTTGGGAGGTGTGTCTGGGTTGAATCTTAGCCCACATTGTTATGCAAATAGAGACACACTTTTCTTTCCAGAATTTAATTGCCCTTTTATTCTTACTGGCTTGCTGACCAACTTTTAAAACACTACCTTTGGAACTGGAAGGGGGGTGGGGGAGACCTGGCACCTAGGACCCCAGAGGGTAATTGGGATGAATATGATTTAACTATAGACATGTATGAGTATGTCATAATGAAACTCATTATTTTATACAATTAATATGCACTAAGAAAAAATTTCAAAGAAGAAAAAAAATAAGAGTGTAAAAAAACCAAACCAAAATGTTCCCTTTCATTTCAAATGTTTATTATTGGGAGATTTGTAGACACTGGTTAGGTTTATTATTAAGTACTTTATGAAAGGAGACTCGGGGGAAAAAAAACAACAACCTAGGGTAGAGGTTCTTCTACCTTGTTTGGGACATTGAAGAGTGGTCCATGATGGGAGAGAAAATTTTAAAATAGGGCTTGGGGTGTCAGAACCCTTTATGGAGAGGGAAGGAGGGCCCCTTAATACAGCCTTTCTCTCAAGAGTTATATCACTCACAGCCCAACGTTGGCTCTGGCTGTACTGTGCTGCCTCACAGAAAATATTCACCACAGAGCCTGTTCAAAGCAGCCTTAGATCTTTTCTTTTGTTCCTTTTTAAAGTGGTTTTTGAGCATTTCTCATCAAGTTTCTTGAAAAATGCTTTGACCAACACCTGAGGCTCAGAATTGACCAAAAAAAAAATTTCCTCTTGTATTGTTCATGCTTGAGTTCTGTTTCAAGTGTTCCTGACAGAGTATACCTGGGAAGGAACCCTTTTGCAGATAATTATTTCAAGCTCTTATTTCTTTTATTAAAATAACTCATTCTATAGGCTAGTGTCAAAGCACATCTTTCTCTTCTAGGAGGTAATTGTGATACTCTGTATAATGCTGTAATATTTTGACATTTCATTTTAAAGGCTTATTGTGTATTGGAGCAGGACTGTAAACAGAAAGTTTCATAAATTATGAAAGTGCTGCTGTCCTCCAGTGTTTTGGTTTTTTTTTCTTCTCTCCCTTAGAAGTCTTCCTTTGTAAACAAGGCCTTTGTCAAGCTCCCCTAGGTCAGCAGCTTTTTGCTACTCTAGAGAAATAATAAATCACTATTTATGACGTCTTGACACGCTGCCACTAGGACAGCCGACTTATCTCAAGCGCCAGGCTGAGGACTGTTTCCCAGTCTCAGCATTGTGTAGGAGTGCCAGGCAGCCCTGACTGAGCTACCATAAGTTTTAATTCTTCCTGCTTCTGGTCAAGGTGATGTTAAGGGAAGAGGGGGAGAGTGAGTGGCCTCAGAGAACTGCCTGCCAGTCCCAGTTCTTTTCTGTAGTGATTTCTGGTGAACAGATGAGAAAATGTCATTCCCTGATAGGAAAAGCCAGACTTGGGGGTTCCTTGTGCCCCCCATCACTTTTTTTTCTTATGTAAAATATCCATCTTTTAAGCAGGATGATTTTTTTTTCTGTTATCTTTAGAAAACTTTTTTTTTTTTTTATTGTGGAACTGTTTGTTTGTTTGTTTAAGGGTGTGTGTGTGTCTCTCTCTATGAAACCCTGACTGGCCCGGAACACATTGTATAGACCAGGCTGGCCTTGAACTCAACTGAGATCTTCCCACCTCCGCCTCTCAAGTGCTGGGATTAAAGTGGTGTGCTGCCAGGCCCAGCTATTGTGGAACTTTAAGATCTATCCAATTAATAAAATCCTTAGCTGTTCTGTAAGTCATTGTGATTAGAAAAGTACAGGTGTTGGCAATTTATTTGGTAGACTATTTAGGAAGTCATGAGGTATGTTTATTTTTTGCTATAAAGAAAGTTGTGACTTTATATTTAACAGAGAACATAGGAGTCTAACACTATACTCTGCCAGAGTTTCTTTATGAAAGAGCATATTTATTTGCCCAAGATATTTATCACCAAGTTAAATGGGTCTTGCAACCAGGGCTTGGAAAACTTTTTATAGCTCTATTACTGTTTATTATAGCTTTATTATTTGTCTATTTTAATATAGCACTTTTCCTTGAAAGTGTCCAGATACATCAAAGCTTTTAAGTAGCAAAAGTTTTTTTTAAGAGTTAAAATACTTGAATAATTATACCTTAGCAAAACATGAAAGGGATCTGATGAAATTCAGTAGCTAAATGGAGTTTTTTGAATGCTGAATAAAAACACCTCATGAATTCACTCACCCAGTCACCTAGAGTAATATAGCAGACATGAATACAGATTTTCTTTTCTTTCCTTTCCTTTCCGAGACAGGGTATTATGTATACCAGGCTGGCCTGGAATCCACTGCTTCTCATGCCTCTACCTCCCAACTGCAAGGATTACAAGTGTGTACTTAGAGTTAGAACCCAGGGTTTCCTGTGTGCTTGGCAAACACTCTACCAATTGAGCTGTATCCCCAGCCCAAGATTTTGAGCTCTGCTCTACATTTCTTGACTTTTGGATTCATAATATATAGTAGGACTTAGTATGAATGATGATATTTTACTGGGTCTATGAGGTTGCAGGATGTTGTTACAGATATCAGTGTATAATTCTGTTTTACTTAAAGCATTTAAGAATACGCTGCAGTTCTAGGTGGATAATCATCAGTCCAGGACCAGTGTACGATTTATGTTTGTGCAAACAGTAACTCTCAGAAACCTTTTAAAAAAGTGATTTAAGGACTGGCCTTTTTGTAAATTGATGAATAGAATCCATAGAAGTTGAAATAAAACCTATACTTTAAAAGCCATTAAGGGGGCTGGAGAGATGGCTCAGTGGTTAAGACGCAGACTGCTCTTGCAGAGGACCTGGGTTGGATTCTCAGCACCCACATGGTGGCTAAGAACCATCTTTAACTCCAGTTCCAAGGGAATCCGACGTCCTCTTCTGACCTCCTCGGCATTGCACAACATGGGTGCACCAACCTACATGCAGACAGTATACTCATACACATAAAAAATAATAAATAAAATTTTAAAAAGCCATTAAGTATACTTATATTTCCCTCTTTTTAAAAACCTGACTTGAAATTTAGAAGTTAAAATGACTTAAAACATTTTTTAAAAGGTCTAACTGAGAACTATAATATGTTAGGACCCAGTTTATCTAAGGGGAATTCTCCATGGGTTTGTACTTCAGTTATGCTTTTCTTGTTTGGGATTACTGTATATCTGTTTACCAACTTGATGTGGCGGTCTGAAGTTACTTGCCATCACACTGGGAGATGGACCATCCCTGTGGAAATTCAATGTCTGTGTGGAAAGCCCTCCTCCCCCATGCTTTGTACAACTGCGCACATAATAGCTTTGCAAATATTTGTAGTTATTCTGTGGTTTGCTGTTCTGTGCCGAAATGCTATTAAGCAAAGTCCAAAATTCTGTTAAAAAAAAAAAAACGTGAATGGTAAGTAAGAAGTGACGTATTTTCTAGAACATACCTGAGCATCTAACACAGGAGTAGCAAAGGGAATTGCTGAGCCCTGTGACAGAGGGGGATCTCTTGATGGGGGGTTTAGGGCTGCAGAGGAGCACAGTAGGGATGGAGGCAGTAGGTGCTGATGATCTCAGATCAGAAGAAAGCCTGAGATGGAGAGACCAAGCCTGGACAAGCCTCGGGGTAGACCACTATACCTGTTTCTACCTGGTTGCCTGGGGCAAGATGTCCCAGTGGGGGAGAGGTTGTACCAGATAAAGTCAGAGATTGTACAGAGCCTTGACTTCCGGGCTAGAACATGAATCTTTTAATCCAGTGTGTTCCGGAGGCTTGTCTCAGAAGTTTTGAGCCAAGGGCATTGATTCATAAACAGGCTGTACTTTTAAATTAATGTGGTAACTTAATGTATTCAAGTTCAGGGTGAGAATTGAAGCTATTGAAAGATCTTGGTGGTAATAAACATTCGTATACAATAAGTTTGCAAGGTATCTTCAGATCTAATTTATTTACTTCACTGCAAAACTGAGCTTGTCACTGGGTCTAATATAATATGCCTCTTTTATATTATAAGTAAGGAACTTGAAATACAAAGAGGTTCAATAAACCTGTTTATAACAAATTCAAGACTGGCTTCTATCTATCTTACTGCAGTGGGCTTGAAGGAATCATTGTTGAATTGTGTTGAATTGTGTTGAATTGTGGTTTTGATTGTGACAGTCAGGGAAGTAGGACATATTAAAAACCTAATGGGCTGGGGGTGTAGCTTGTCTCGCATGTACAAAGCCCTAGGTTCAATGCCCAGTGCAGTAAGAAGACATAAGTGACTGTGGTTTATGCAGCAAGCCAACCTAAAGCTTGGTTTTAGTAAGCGACCTGTACCAACCAGATCTTTAAGGTATGCATTTCACACTTAAAAACTATGTTTAGTGTGTAGATGAAATTATCTTAACAGAAGGAAAAGGAAGTGGTTGTCCTTGATTATTATCAGCATCCTAAAATGTGATTGCTTTGGAAAAGAGCCTTAAAATGGGGAAGGACAGGCCTGTTTGTAACATGCACAAGTGATTACATTTCAGGGTGTTGCATTTTGAAACTTGCTTTTGACTGCTTAATTTGTCCGCTTCTGTAAGGGCCAATTGACAGTTTGGGTTCACCTGGATTTTAGAAGTGAGTTTACGTTTGCTTGCTCTGGAACTACCAGTGTACTTGAATTCCTGATTCAAGTAGAGAGGTGTGCTTCCTCTTGGATTTCCTGTATGGGAACATGTTTGGTCATCACTGGGTCAGTGTAGGGCATGGATTGTATCACAGGTGAACACCTATAAATGAGGTGATAACTCAGGGTATCTTTGGGGGTGATGAGGTGAAGCCAGGATCCTGTACAGACTGGGGCTCATGGGGAACTAACTAGCACAGCAGTTTGCGCCTTCAACAGAACAACCTTCTGTTGTTCACAGAGCTTCAGGCCTTTGCTAGGTCTGACTCTGGGCAAGGACAGTCCCAAGGCAGTTTATTTAAAGTCAGGGCAGCAGCTCAGGCACATCCTAAATTTGTTTTCCTGATTGAAAGATGAAGGAAAGTTCACAGAAGCCCAGTGAACAGAGCAAAGTTTTCATCCAAGCACATTTTAAAACATATCTGACTTTGAAATGAATGGCAAACTGACATGAATAACCATGAGAATGTGTTTTCAGGCTTTTCTAGGGTTTTGATGGAGCAACTTACATTAGCTTTCAGCCTAGTATGGTTTTTAGCCATGTAACAAATCTACTGTGAACTGTTTAAAGTTGCACTTCTTAAGCCAAGAAGCAATTCAGGCCTTTGCAATGTTTTACCACCTCTGCAGACATCCTTGGCCTCTGAACAAGAAGTTCCTAGTAGAATGTTTCCTTTATCTTTCCCGACGCTCTTCTTCTGCTGGCCAGCCAGCAGTAACAGTGCTGTGTCCCTGTTCTGGACACATTGCTACTTTGGGGGAAGGAATTCTCATTTCATTTGTAAACTAAGCTGTATAGAAAATGAGAAGCAACCCTTCAGGTCAGAGGAGATATTCTGAATTGACAGACAGACAGACCGACATAAAAGGGGCTTCTGACTCTCTCCAGAGTCTTATTGCTCTCTTATAACAGCCAGAACACTGTTAAAAGGCTGAGTTATTCTTAGGCCTTGGATGGGCCTAGTTCTTAGTTCTGATATTCCACCTTTAGCCTGGCCCTCAAAGTCTTTCTGTAAACTGAGCAGTGGAAAAAGATTGAGTGGAGATCCAGCCTTTCCCCTGGCTTCCTGGGAACTTTGGTGAAGGGCAGTTTTAGAGGTATTGTCCAGGGTGGTGGGCATTCACCAACTCTTCCTGTTGCTAGAGACTTTTGCTGCTTTTAAAAAAAAACTTCGATGTCTAACTGTAATACCACCTTCTCCAGTAAGTCTTCCCTGAGTCCATTCCTCTCTGGCTCTGGAAGCTGGAAGCTGTCCATTCTGTCCTATTGCTATGAGGGTGTTTAAGCAGGACCCACAGCCGTCTGGGAACATCTTCCATCCATTTCTCTTGTTGCCATTTATGAAACTAGGTTTTGATCACTTGATTTGGCAACTTCTGTTAGGGGCAGTTGCCTAGCAGTTTCAGGTCTCCTGGATTTTAGGAGTGAGGTAACTTTCACTTGTCCTGGAACGACCTGGACTTGAGTCCCAGATCAGAAGGTGTGCTTCTGTGCTGAAGGGCCTCTTGCACTTACTGTGTGGGAACCTGTCTGGTCCTATTGGGTTAGTGGGGTGCGGAGTGCATCACAGGTGAACTCCTAGAAGGTAGTAACTCAGGGTATCTTTGGGAGTGGTCCCAGGGTTTGTGCTTGTGTGTGTGTGTGTGTGTGTGTGTGTGTGTGTGTGTATAGCCTTATTTTCTTATGTAATTTTCTTCTGCCATGGACATTCAGTAGAGCTGAGAATAAATAGGTAAAAAATGGGTCCTTTGAATGTTTGGCTATGATGTTTTCACCTCATAATCTCTCTAGGCCTTCTGTTTAATTCTTTGCCTCTCGATCTCACAGCTAAATCCTAGGCCTTGCAAAACACCTCTTTCATTGTTTCACCTTTGTTTCATGTCTTCCACTTTCTCTTCCTGCATTGCTCTCTGGGGCAGTGGTGGAGTACTTGGGTGGAGACTTTACACAGATGTTGGTGATCTCAAGCCAAGACACCTTGTCACTAAGTCAGTGTGGTCAAGGCTTAAAGGTCTAAGATTGGCCAGCTGAGAGTTTCCCTGTGATGTCCCTAGGAATCCCTGTCCCTTTTGTCTTCAAGCGGCAAAGAGAAGATTTGAGGTAATGGGTGGTGGTGGTGAGCATAGTCTCTCAGGAGTAGAGGGCTCAGCCAGCCTTGATTGGGGGATGGTGGGCCTGGCTGTGGTAGATGCTCTACCAGGTTGGTGTTACAGCTCTTAAGAGTCAGGACCTGGAGAGATGGCTCTGCAGTTAAGAGCACTGACTACTCTTGGAGAAGTCCTGGCTTCAATTCCCAGCACCTACATGGCTACTAACAGCAATCCTTAACTCCAGTTCCAGAGGATCCAATGTGCTCTTTGACCTCCACACACATTGCAAGACAGAGGTGCACTTACATACAGGCAGACCACACACTTATACACCTAAACCTAAAAAAAAGTCAGAGGACAAAAACATTCTTCAGGGAGTTTACACTCTTGTTACTCATGTAACTATGGACATGCTAGGCTGTTCTTTCCTGCCTTTCTGTCCTTAACTATTTCAGTGGGAGTCTGACATAATCTCTCAACTCAAGTGACTAAAATTGTTAGGAAGAGTAATAGGTGTGCTTAAATCTTATTGTGTGTCAGGGGGTGTGCCCTTGGAATTTCTTGGATTGCTATTAGATGGTGGGTCTCGAGTTTTGTCTGGGTTGTTTCAGTTGGGTGGTGACCCCTAAAATTCTATGAAGTTGAACTTTAATATGCAGTTGGAGGTGCTTAGTCTTTCAGCCTGGAGGGGAGAAGGGAGGCTGGCTGAGAGAGGAGGACTGTGGGATTTGGAGTTGTGGGAAGTGCAGCCAGGGCCTTTTTATTTTTAAAAGCACACACTCTCCAGTTGTAAAGGCAGGAATGTCTGGGTGCAAAGAAGACCTGGTGTACTGCTGAAGACTTCTGGCCTAAGAGCACTATGGCCTGGCCTCCAGGCAGTTCTGCTCTGAGGCAGATGGAAGCATGTCGGTGGGGGTGGTATTGTGTTAGTCACTTCATTGTGGAACAGGTTGTTCTCTTCTGTGACCCTGTAAAACTCCCTCCCTCAACACAAAATAGGCGATTGATTTCATTTATCTCCCGGTATTCCCATGCCCACCCTCACTAACCCTATCTGCAGTGTCTCTAGTGCTTTGAAGGACTAAAGGGAGATGGAGGGATACCAAGGAGAGAAGCTGAACTAGCCAACCTAGACATTAAGCCCTACCCACGTAGCGTGCTCCTTGGCTTAAGATTTGTTCCTCTGTAAGTCACACTCCTAAGTTTCTTTATATTGTAGGAAAGCATCGTTGTGTACTTGAACTAAAAAGCAACATGCCACCAGAAATGTAGATGAAGAATAAGAGACTAGACCTCATCCTCCAGGGTGGGGTCTTCCTCTTGAGTATACTTGTTTGATGGGACAACCCTGGTTTTGGCCTAGAGCCGCATTCCTGGCTCTAAGAAGCAAAGGATTAGTTGAAATCTTTGAGATACCCTGGGCGACAGTAGGTACCAAGTCATAGATAGATGGATGAGAACTTTGAGATTTTCCCATCCTAACCTTAGAGGAAGTCAAGAGATCCCAGAGGAAAAGCACCTTTCCCAGGGCTCCAGGATAGCAGAGCTGAGATACAACCCAAGTCTCTGGATCCCCAGTTGGGAACTTCAAGTTCCCAGAGTCCAGATTCTCCCATTCATTAGCTATGAGGCACAGGGTTAAAGTGTGCTATTTCCCTTAGCCATATACATTCATGAGTCAGAGGGTTCTTTTCTTATTATGTAGTTTCCTATGTAATATATTTCTATATTGACATTCCACTTACATGCCCCAAATTTTCCATTTCCCTTCAAATGTTTTCCCTCCTAAGAAGTTTTTAAGAGTTTCCTTAAACAAAAAAAGGATATTTTCATGGAATTGATATAATTTGGTATAATATGATATAATTTCGTGTAATTATAACATCCTATGAGATTCTATGAGAAAGTAGTTATGGGTTAATATATATATTAAAATGTAAACTGAGAAGTAAGGAATATCAGGCTAACTTGAATATTTGTGTCTTCATTGTTCAAACTTGGGGTATATTACCAAAATACCTATTGAAGCCAGTTTCAAGACAAACCATAACAGGAACTAAGTAATTTCCTTTAATTCACTAAAAAATAAAGGGGTGTATTACTTTGTTGATATTCATGAAAGAACATTATAACTTGTAGTAACTGCGAATTGACGTCATTTTCCTAAATTTAAAATGCTGACTTGAACATGTTTGTGTTTAGGTAAGAAGTGGTGGAAGGCAAACACAAAAGTTATTTCCCCCTACTTTGTTAATCACAAAGAATAAATAATAACAGTTGGCTCTCTAGAGCATTCAAGTCTATAATTCACTTTTAACACTTCTCCGTGTAAGAAGGCATTATACTGAGTTTTCCTAGCTCAACTCAGAGAGTACCTGCTTACAATCATTTCTCTGCTTCCCATTTTAACCCTATTATTCATCAGAATGGCCTAAATTTTGCCCATCTGTAAAAGATTTCTTTTTGGGAACACACCTCAAACATTGGTTACTTTGTAGTTTTCATTCACAAAGTTAATTAAATCCATTTACCCTTGAAATCTTGCCCACTGTTCATTCACTAGGCCTTTATGTGCTTGTTTTGAGACAGGGTCTCACTCTGTAGCCCAGGCTGGCCTAGAATTCCCAAAGATTCTTCTATCTCAGGATCCCAAGTGCTGTTCTTTGCAGGTGTCAATCATCCTGCCTGAGCATCAGCAGGTGTGTTTTGAGCCTTTATTGCCTACTGCTTGGAGGTGCTTGCAACAGGAAAGTGAAGAGGGACTCTGCCTTGATGGTCCTCCCACTCTGGAGATTCTGTGAGCAGTGGTAGCAGATAACCAAGAATGGAGGTGTCTGAAGGGGACTTTTTTTGTACTTCCCATTTCACTGTGGAAGAGCCCTCCTCTGGGTAACCAGGCTGCTAAGCTAATGTCACCTTCGCCTTGCGTGGGGGATAAGGCAGTCACTTGGGGTATGCCATTCAGTGTTTTGTGAGGTTGACAACAAAAATCTTTCTCTGTGTGTGTTCCTGAAAGAAAGACAAGTTCAGAATACAGAACAAGTATTATCATAGTGGTATTCACTAGGATCTTTAATATCTACCAGAATTTGGAAAACATCTTATGTCCTCATTTTGACTTATATCTAGGAGGTAGTGGCAACCACTCCTCCAGTCATTTCCTAGTGGGATGCCAGGAAGCATTGGAGGATGGCTGATGGAGTCTGGTTCTACAGTGGCTGGAGAAACCAAGTATCTTCCCAGGTCTCTGGGAAGCTACACCCAGGGATTCTTGACCAGAGGCCTAGGACCAATCAACAGCCTTAATGGTCAAAGTGGTTTCTAGTTCTGTTACTTATTGAGAAAGAGGACCATAGCTTTCATTGTCCTTTATGTCACTTTGGGGCCAGTGGAAGTAGCAGGAAAATGAGTCTAAAGAGGAGTAAAGAGAATGCCTACCTGTGCTAGGTTTATAGCTGTGTGTGTGTGTGTGTGTGTGTGTGTATGTGTGTGTGTGTGTGTGTGTGTGTTTACTTGTGCTGTCACATTCAAATCTGAGAAGTATCTAGGAACTCACATAGCAATTGCATTTACGGATTTGTGTGTATTTGAGTCCATATTTGTCTGACTGCCATAGCATCAGCTTTTTCCATAATTGGGACTTCTCTTTGATTCTCAACTGATGGAATTGTGGAATTTTTTTTTTTCCTCCTTTTAACTATCTAGAATTCCTAGTGAAGTTTTGATTGCTTGCTGGCTTATGAAAATAGGACTCAGTTGGATATTTTTTAAAAAGGATTTTCTATTCCAGTGGCTTAGGGAGAAGGGATAGAGCTGAGGGTGAGGAGTTGGGGGGGTGGTTAGTGACTTCCAAAGTGTCTAAGCCAGTCTATAATGGAGAGCATCCGTTGTCTTTAGTAATAAATTTCAGACTTGTTTAGATTCTGCTTATGTGTTAAGTTTCAGTTTTGCCAGTGAGTCTTCCGTATCTCGGATGATTTATCTTTCTGGGGAATCACTTAAGAGTATGTTTTTTTTTTGGGGGGGGGGCTGGAGAGATAGCCTAGCGGTTAAGAGCACCGACGCTCTTGCAGAGGACCCGGGTTCGATCCCCAGCACCCACATGGCGGCTAAGAACCGTCTGTAACTCCAATTCCAGGAGAACTCCAGTTCCAGGGGAATCTGAGACCCTCTTCTGACCTCCGCGGCATTGCACGACACGGGTGCACAGACCTGCATGCAAACAATACATTCATACACATACAAAAAAAAAAAATGTTTTTTTTTTAAACAAGTGGTCTTCATAAAGACTGGGGCTGACAGATATATATCACATTCATTCTAACATCTGGAGTAGGCAGAGCAGTTCTGTTTGATTTCGTTACAGAAATGACACCATCAAATGCTAGCAACTGTTTTATTCTGATCTTAACATTAAGTTTGAAACATTTCTTTTTTTTTTTTTCTCCTCTTCAAGTTAGTGTCACTCTGCTGACCAGCAAAGACAGGAGAAGTAGATGTCTACATCCACAGACCCGGCTGCAATGCCCCATCCCGGGCCTTCACCAGGGCCAGGACCCTCCCCTGGACCAATTCTGGGGCCTAGTCCAGGACCAGGACCATCCCCAGGTTCTGTGCACAGCATGATGGGGCCCAGTCCTGGACCTCCCAGCGTCTCCCATTCTTTGCCAACTATGGGTTCTTCAGACTTCCCACAGGAAGGCATGCATCAACTGCATAAGGTAAGATTTGCTTTCCCTCCACCTTCCCAGGTGTGGCTGGATAGCATTCCTGATGACTCTCATGCCTTCTCTACTGCTTTACTAATTTCTAGCTAATACTAATTCTAGCTAATCTCCTGTTATCTTATGTATCATTGTTACAGGTGGCCCAGTAGTAAAGATGATGGCTTTTTCTTTTTTTTTTTTTTTTCCAGCTGTCCTGGAACTCACTCTGTAGACCAGGCTGGCCTGGAACTCAGAGAGATCTGCCTGCCTCTGCCTCTGCCTCTTGAGTGCTAGGATTAAAGGCCTTTTCCACCACGCCTGGCTAAGATGGTGGCTTTTTAAAATGCTGAAGTGGACCATGCAACTTTAAGAGATTTGTGATTGTGTATTGAAGGCATTTTGGCTTAGTGAATGAGTAAAACATATACGAATATTTAATGTGTATGAATGTTACACCTGCATGTATTTAAGTGCACCTGTGTTGTGCAGTGCCTGTGGAGGACAGAAGAGGGTGTCAGATCCTCTGGACTGGAGTTATGGATGGTTGTTAGCACCATGTGGGTGCCAGTCTTCTGTAACAACAGCCAGTGCTCTTGACTGCTGACCCATCTCTTCAGCCCCATTATTAGTGAATAAAACTTTTTTCCTATCCCTGCTAAGTAATTTACACTATCCACAAATCAATATATTGAAAATTATTCTTCCCTGGGGCTGGAGAGATAGCCTAGTGGTTAAGAGCGCCAACAGCTCTTGCAGAGGACCCGGGTTCGATCCCCAGCACCCACATGGCGGCTGAGAACTGTCTGTAACTCCAATACTAGGAGAACTCCAGTTCCAGGGGAATCTGACACTCTCTTCTGACCTCCGCGGCATTGCACGACATGGGCGCACAAACCTACATGCAGACAGTACATTCATACACATAGAAAATAAATAAATAAAATTAAAAAAAAGAAAATTATTCTCTCCTAAAACTGTTGAAATTTATTTGAAAAAATTAGATCTCTTACAGTGAAAGGAAAAAAAGAGTCGTTTTTAAAAGGTATTTTCTGGGGCTGGAGAAATGGCTAAGCAGTTAAGAGCACTTGCTACTCTTGCAGAGGACTGGAGTTCAGCTCCCAGCACCCATGTTAGGTAGCTGATAATTGTGTGTAATTCTAGTTCCAGGGCATCCCAGGCCCTCTTCCGGCATCTGTGGGCACCTGAATGTACTTGGCACATATAAACATAAGTGCAGACACAAACACATTTATTTTAAAAAATCTTTAAAAACCATGACTATGTCCTCTGAATAGAGGACTACATTGAAGTTAAGTAGCCAATATTTGCTCATTTATTGGTTTACTATTTTTTATTTACTATTATTTATTATTTACAAGGTCTTATTACGTAGCTTAGACCAGCCTCAAATTCACAGCAATCCTTCTGCCTCAGCCTTAAATACTGTGAGTAAGCCACTGTGCCTGGCTCTGGAGAGAATCTTTACAATGCACATGACTTTTGTGAAGCAGTCCTGTTCTGGTTCAGAAGAGATGCTGATTTTTATAGAGCTAAGTCCAGCTGTTCTTTTCTAGACTTAAGTTTCTAATAAGCTTATTTATGAGACTCAGATATTTGCTCTGAGGATGATCACATTGGTCCCATTTGGCATTACCCCTTTTTATGAGATACTAAGAAGAGAGAACAGCCTTTTGAGAGAAATCCTCTGTGATAATTTGCAATAAACCAAAGAACATGTAACAGGAGGTTGTGTGCTACCTGAAGCACAGGTTTTAGATTCCTTTGGATGACATCGCAGGTGGTGCTGCCTCTCTGTGTGAGATTCTCTAGAGAAACAACCAGTGGGAGACATAAAGAGATTTATTATGAGACATTGGCTCATGGAATTCTGGAGGCTGAGAAGTCCCACAGTCTGCAGCCAGAAGATTAGAAACCCATTAGACCCAGCTGTTTAGCTCCAATCTGAGTCCAAAGTCCTGGGGACCAGAAGAGTCAGTAGTGTAAGCCCTAGTCTGAGGGTAGGAGACCAACTTCCCAGCCTAAGTGATAAGGAAAAGACAGACTTCCTCCCCATCCTTGCCTTTTAGTGGTGTTACTCAGGAAAGAGTGGAATGATACTTGTTCGTTGGGGAGGGTGGTCTACTTTCTTCAGTCTACCAATTCAAAAGCTCATCTCATCCAGAAACACTCTCCCAGACATATCCAGAAATAATAATGTTTAATCAGATACAAATACCTGGAGACCCGTGGCCCAGGCAAGTCGACATATGAAGTTAACCACTATAGTAGACAAGTTTTGGAAGATATTTGTTTAAAAATAAATTATTACCACGGAAAAGAACAAGTCTTTCCTCTCATTGTGTAGGGCATGAGATCCCTTTTAAGGTAGGGCATTGGAACCTGAAAGGGAAGATACACTTAAGAAAATATAAAGTTGTTATCTGACGATTTCTAAGTCAGGAAAAATAGTGTATGCATTATGAAAAGTAGAAGAGCGATGACATAAACAATTAATCTTGGTTTTACCCAAGGTAACAGGTGTGCATTCTCTACCTTACCTTTCCCAATGTTCAGTAAAAATACTATATTACTCAAGCATGCACTGACAGGGGTGATACTTCCTTTTTTATAAAATCATAGTCTTTATTCATTACTCCAAATCTTTCATTTGATAATGCTCCTTCAGTAACCTCAAGTTCCCTTTTATAAAATATTTTTATTGATGTTTTGGGTATTTTGTAGATCATTTCTCAGTCCAATTTAGATTTATTCCCCTTTCTGTGCCCCCTACCCACCCCAGTTCATGCATTCTGCCATACCTGTCTTGCATCTTTTTCTTAGTCTTTTTAAAGTTTTTCTCTCTAAAGGTTTATTGTTTTGGGCAGAAGTTAACCATTTCAGTCAGTTCTTTGACCCAGTCCTGTTGTTGTTCTCTCCCATTTGTATTGTTCCAAAGTATGTCTATATATACATCACGTATATACCAAAATTATACCTCTGAAAATAAACTGTATGTTAATTCCAAAATATGTTTAGGAATTCCCCTTTTTCCCCTTTACTTTTATATTCCTCTAAAATATGCATACATACTCTCCACCCATATACCACAATTACAAAGTCTGAATATTAGTGGTAAGTTATTTCTAGAGCCTGTTAAGGGATTCACATTATAACAGCACAGTCCCTTTCAGATAAAAAGAAATATAATATTTACATGGTTCAGCTTGCCTTTCAACTAGGGATTTGGTGCTAGCATCCACAAATGAGTCATACCATTCCTTGTTTGTTTTTCTGGGACTGTGTTTCTTCACTTAGCATATAATGGTTTTGAGTTCCATCCATTTACCTGCAAAGTTCATGATGTCCTCTTTACCGCTGCGTAGAACTCCATGTGTAGAAGATGTACCACATTTTCATTATCCAGTTGTCTGTTGAGGGGCATTTGGGTTGGTTCCAGCTCTTTGCTGTTGTGAAGAGAGCTGCAATAAACATAGATGTGCATGTATCTTTGCAGTAGGATGAGTCTTGTGGGTATATACAGAGGTGTGGTATGACTGGGTCAGGTGGTAGGCTCATTTTGAGTCTTTTAAGGGTTCTCTTTTTTTTATTTTCATTGTTGAGACAGACTCTCCCATAGCTCATGGTGGCCTTGAACCCCTATTCTCCCTGCCTCCACCTCTGGAGTGCTGGGATTATAGCCCAGTTGCCATCCCTTTTTTTCTTTTTTTCAAGAAAGAATCCACATTTATCTTGTCAAATATCTACAGAAATAAAGTCCTTATTTTCCATAGCATATTATGGGGTGACATCTTGACATACAGCTGTTAAGTCATTTTATGTTTAGATTAATTTGGAGCTGTATTCTAGATGGGCTCTGTCTCTTGTAGGGGAGTTTCAGAAACTGGATGGCTTGAGGATGCCTCACTTTCCAAATGAACTATTTGGTTAACCTTTATTTATTATTTAAGCATTAAAATTATGTGAGTGAGGGTTGTGTTCTGCTTTCCTATTGGATAGTTTTATTGATTATTATCTCTGTCTCTGTCTCCTCGCATCTTTTTCTCAAGCTTTTGTATATTCTCTACACCCCTGGATATTTCTTTTAGCTTTGTTTTTCTCTTATTCTGTGAGCTTTGCTTTTTTTTATTTTTTTTTATTTTATTTTTTTTGTTTTTTGAGCCTTTCAGATTTCACCATCCTGCTCTCCCTCCCTTGTAGCCCCTCTAGAGTTCTGTGCCCCGTGCCTGAGGACCTGGGTCAACCCATAGAGCGCACACCTGCTGGCCAGATGCCTTCGTTTTCTTCATTCTTTTTAAGCGGCTATGTTCCTTGTCTTATTCCTCCATCTCCCTTGGAGCTTCAGCTTTTTGCTTTTCAACATCACTGGAAATAAACAAGTGGCCTAAGCACATCTGCTGAGTTGCTTTGATTTCCTCTCTATTATTACTATGTAAGAGACTCACTGACACTCTTTATACCAGATTCTTCCCATTTTACTTCTGAACATCCTCTTTATGGTAAATTTTCCCTCTTTTCAAGTACATGCTTTTGACTCTGCAGAAATTAACTTTCTTTTCTCCAAAACTGCAAACACTCATACTTTCTTGCTTGAAGTCATTTGGTTTCTATAAACTTTTGGAAATATTCCTTCCAGGCTGTTTTGAAAATTGCTATTACAGTTTGGGGAAGAATAGACTTTTCCTTTTCCAAACACATGCTCTGTTGCCCAACTCTGGATTGGATTAGCGTCAGTTCAATAGGTATTTGTTGTGTCTGTCATGCTCTGGGCTTCAGGTCCAGGGTCCAGCCCCTGTGCATGCTATTTATTTCCAGCTTGTGCCTTTAACCTCTTCCGGTTGCCCTTCCTCTGCAGCATCTCTCTCTGCTTCCTAGTCCTTCCTTTTCAGTCCTCACCCCGCTTTGCTTCTCTGCTCTGTCTGTTTTCTTGCCAACTACCATGGAACCTTCTGGTTTCAACTTTTTAAACTTTGCCTTATTCATTCCTCCAATGAAGAAAAAATACCAAGAAAATAGATCATCACAGACATTTCGTATTTCAAATGGCTTTTTTTTTTTTTTGAGTTGAGAAGAACTTCATATGTAACAGGTTTCAAGACTATTTCAAAAGCTATGGAAGAATAACTTATATTTGTCTCTTGTGAGTAGTACTACTTCATTTTCTTATTAGCAGGTTGTGATATTGGCCAAAGAAAGACAACAGTTTTTAAAGCCTTGTCTTAGAAATAGTTTTGCTTGAACTTATTGATATTACCTATTTTGGTGTTGTTTTTACTTAAGAGATGTAAAAATATATGACCTTAGAATGATTGTACCATAGCTTTAAAGACTTTGGGGGTAGCTATTAACAGCCTTGGTAGAAATACTTTATCTTAAAGAGGTGTCTAATGGATACTCTTTACGTGTTTCAGCCCATGGATGGGATGCATGAGAAAGGCATGGTAGAAGATGTCCACTGTGGATCCATGAAGGGCTCCAGCATGCGCCCACCGCACCCAGGAATGGGCCCTCCACAAAGCCCAATGGATCAGCACAGCCAAGGTTTGTGTCTGCTGCACACTGGATTTTGTTTCCATACCATAGTATTTGTCTTTCCTGTTGGGTAATTGAATTACAACTTCCAAATAATATGTCTAAAGAGGATTAAATCTAGCTAGCTTCTTTTTCTCTAGAGAATCTGCTATCCTCTTCACCCAACAAAATGTCATTATTCATTTAGGCAATTTTATTTCCAAAGCCTTAATAATTTTACCAGCCACTATGTATCCCAAGCATGCTGCAGAGTTTCATGTTCTCTATCCAGGATCTTCACCGTGATCTTGTAAGGCAGGTGATGGTACCCCTAATTTATGCTTAGAGAAGTTCTTTATTTCCCTAAGTATACATATCCAGTAAGTGATAGGGCCAGAAAAAGAGTCTAGATCTTTCTGCCAATAACAGAATAGATATTAAGGTAAGATGGCCTAAATATCTGTGTCCCTTGAGTTACACACTTAATACTCAAAATCTGAGGTGCTGTTTTCTGGCAGCAAAACTACTGGTTATTGCTGGGTTCATCTCCTAGGGCCACTATAGTAAATAAGCATGGACTGAGTGGCTTTATCCTCTCATAGATCTGGGGGCCAGAGTTCATAATCAGGGTATCAGCGGAGACTGCTCTTTCTGAAGCCTTTAGAGAAAATCCTTCCTGGACCTTCCTGGGCTTATGCACGGATCTCTCCAGTGTCTGCCTCCATCATTACCTGACATTTTCACTGTGTCTGTTTCTGTATTCAGTTCTTCATCTTTGATACTTGAATTAAGATGGGCTCTGTCTAGTGTGACTTCATCTTAACTTGGTGACATATGCATAGACCCTATTTCCAAATGAGGTCTCATTCATAGGTATAGAGGTTAGGATGTCAGCACATTTTTTTTTGAGGACAGACACACACAAACAGTTCAGTCCTTAATAGTGGTTAAATCAGTATGTGATGTGTTTCTTTTCTCCTTCATATCTTGCTAACAGCCTTCCTGTCTTTACTGTTGAAGGGATATTAAGATTCTTCAGAGCCTTTTAAATACATCATAGCTTGAATTCAGTTCAGAATCATTACTTGGTCATTTTTACACACAAGGGACATGGATATGCATTAATCTAGTGCTAAATGATATTAGTATGTAGGTATTCTTACACAGGATGTGTAGTTTATCTCTGTATATACTCCTTTATAATTAACTAAATGCATACGAATTTTCCTCTGTTTACAATCAGATCTACCTGGGGAAAACTGGGCTGTGAGGATTGAGAAAAATGTGTTTTCAGTTTTTTCTTTTTGCATAAGTAAGTGAAGGAGGCTTATTAGAGTGTTCCAATGCTCCTATTTGTGGTCTTTTGATCACCCCGGGGTCTTATCTGAATTTTGGTGGCATGCAATCATAATTATCACAGATGACTCCTAAAATCTTGACCTTATTAGAAAAGCAGTCTACAGGATTGTGGCTTTCGACAGTGTAGGAAGAAGTCTTTTGACCTACGAGTTTTGAGAATGAATTAAAAGGATGATTCTGGTTCATCATTTAAATTCTAAGGGGTCATATATGCCCAGAGAGTTAATGAAGATCTTACTTTTAGCACCTGGAAGGTATAGAGGTGGTCCTTGCAGTGATTCCTAAAGCCAGGGGCTTATCTTTCTGCTCTTGGCATGGTAGTAGGCTGGAAGTGATGCTATATAAAAGTTTCTGAGCAGACGAGCAGTCAGAAACACCTTAAATGCATGCATTATAATCAAGTGCACCTTTGCATTTCCTTCCTTGTCAATTTTTCTGATTGCTTGGCTCCCGTATTCACACGTTAGAATGTCCTAGTTATCTTGAAACTTCCGGCACTTGGCAGGATAGCTAGCGCACAACTGGATAAATACTTAGTAAACTTTGTTCCATTAGATGTGGAAACAAACCCATATATTCCCAAGTCAACAATTTTAAATAGTTTTTTACATAAATCCTGTAAGTTATAATTACTTTGAAGTGTGAAGGCTTGCAGTCAGTGGAGTCAGAACTAACATGTAATATCATTCCCTAAAATAGTAAAGTGTGTTGTAGGCTGGGGAATAAGTTATTTAAAGGTGTATTTTTGAATAATGCAGTGTTGGTATAATGCATTTCTATTCTATATAATGATCTAAAAGGAATTTTGGCTTGGTAATAGCATGTATTTAAAAAAAACCCATTGTAGAAACTCATTTCTAAACACATGGGTACAGAAAGGTGCAGTATTGATGAGTAGGCTGCCAGCTTTAACTACCTCACAACCTACTAAGTGACTTTAGGGTATTGGTCGGGAGGCAAAACCATTTCCTTCAATAAATACTGAATTGTGTACCTTATGGTCCTAATGATAACATTGTTTATTTTTAGCAAGGTGGATAGAAAAAAAACCTGTATAGGCAGGTATATATTTAGTGTGTGTGTGTGCACGTATGTGCGGTGTGTGTGTGTGTGTGTGTGTGTGTGTAAGCTCATATACAATTGGTACTTAAAAGTTTGAGCTTATTAATAGGAGTGCACTTACTGCTTCCCTCCAAGGCAAGGTGAAACTGGGGAGATAATGTCTCTTGAAGACTAGGAAAGGAAAACTGCCATTTCCTTGACTACTTTTGAATGAGTATATCAAACAAAATTTCCAAAATAGTGATATTCGCATCAACAGTGTCATTCTAAGACACATGTATATTCACTCTGAGGCAATTTCTTCACTCTGTTTTCTCAACTAAGGATAATTACCAAAATATGTTCTGCTGTTGCATCATTTAGAGTCTGTTTTTCCTCAAGTTTTATGGAATGCTGCTTACAGAGGAAAAAAAAAGAAAACCAACTCTCTTTGTAGTTGAGCTGTTGTCATGTTTTTAATGTCATATGGTCACAGAATGATTTAGTCACATGAAAATTATGGGAAATTATTGTTTTCCACTTCCAATTTCTTACTAAATTTTTAGTAAAGCTTTTAGTGTATTTACGTATTGTGCAGTATAATTTTTTATTTTGTTGATTTCTTTGTCAAATTTGAGGTACTTTTTTCAATGTGATTTCACAGTGGCCAGGTATCTTAGCTTGCATCATTGTTAGAAAATATTCTAGAGAATCCAGTTAGAGGGAGGGAAGGTTTATTTTGGCTCAATTTCAATGTGCCAATCCCCTTGGCTCTCTGAGTTTCAGCCTGTGGTGAATTAGTAGTACATCGTAGCAGGAGCTGGTGATAGAGGAGGCCTGCTTACCTGTGGTACCCTGAAGCAGAGACAGAGACAGGAAGGAGTCAGGGTCCTAATAGCCCCTTCCGTAGCATACCCTCAACTACCTGACTTCCTTATAGTAGGCATCACTTCAAGGTTCTGCCATTTGCCAGTGTGCCAACCTGAGGCCCAAACCTTTATCCAACATATGGACCTTTGGAGTACAGATAATAGGTTCTTTTTGGAAAAATTTGAGTTTATCTATAATTGTTTCATCTTGAAAATATTGTTTGCCCTTGACTCACTATGTGACAAAGCCTTCATTATAGTTTAAAAGAATGATTTGATGAGCCGTGTTATGCAATTGAGTTTATACTGGTTTGTCTAACATTTTGGTCTCTTGTGTCAGGCCTTAGGAAATAGGAAAGACAGAGAAGCAGGAGCCTTATGACTTAGTTTAACATCCTGAGGTACCTTTCTGCTATGAAAATGTAAAATTCTATTGTATAATACAGAAATGAAAGTCACCTGTTCAAGTTCTAAGATATCTAAGTGGGAAAGTAAAGGACACTTAAGTTTAAACTTCAGGCAGATATTTGATGGCTAAAGCCACTTTGCTCCTCCTCCATCTTGGATCGTTCCCCAAGAACACTCAGTCATATGTTGTTCTAGGAGTTGTTTAACCAAACTATACAATCATATTCTGAAGTAATTTCCTTGAAATTTTGTGCATTTGAATTTTTCTTCCCCTAGAAAAGTGTCCTTTAATTTCCCCACTTAGATGTCTTAGAACTTGCGTAGGTGACTTTCATTTCTGTATTATATCCTATGTCGTATGCACAGAGATCTTTGAAACTTATATTTTTATTTTATTTTTATAGCAAAACAAATTTTAATTATATTGACATAAAATGAGTTTTACCACAATAAAATAAATTTCATTGTTACTGTATTAATAAAATCTCCATTATATTCATTTATACATGTTTTATCATTTTACTCTAATGGAAATCAGTCTCAGGGTTCATGCAAGGTAGTCAAGCACTTTATTGGTATGCACATCCCATCATAACACCTGACCTCTCAGTTATATACTGCTAGCCCTAATAGACTTAATTGTTAAAACTTACACATAAATTCTTTGAACTTTGCAAGGCAGGAACAAAATTAATTTGTTTTGTTTTACGTTGTTCATCTTTTATTTCCTTTCTTCGTTCCTCTTGTGAGTATTGGAACTAGAATGACAAGTATTTGAAGACTAAATCTTCATCACTCATAATGAAACCTTATACTGACATTCTATATGGCTTAAATATGAAATAACTTATTAGCATGCTATTTATAGGAGCCAGGAACATATGAATTTTGTTTCCTACATGATCTGGAATGGAAAAAAAGGTTTCTGAAACTACCTTCTACCATGGCAAATTAGAAAAAAAAGTATGTGAAATATTTCAATCACAATGAGCAAATGTTCTTATGCTTCTCTTATTAGAGTCTGGTGTACTTTTTATAAAGACGTTTCTTTCTATTTTTTTTAATAAATCAGTCTTGATCGAGCCTTTATACCCACTTCTCCAGTGGCACCTTTCCACAGCCTCCCCTCCCCACCGGGATTCATGCATTCTGTCATTTTTGAAGTATGTGTTTGGTGTGTGGGGGGGTGTGGGCACATGAGTGCAGGTCCCCACTGAGGCTAGAAGCATCAGATTCCCCAGGAGCATGGTGTTGTGAGCCTCTCCCTATGGTTGCTAGGAATTGAACTGAGGTCTTCAAGGAGGAGCAGCAACACATGCTATTAACCATTGAGCCACCTCTCCAGATCATTAAAATTTGTAAATACTTGACTTATACACAGACCTTGGTTTAAATCTTAAGCTTCTAAGATTTACTTGAGTGACACTGATAACTCACTCTTTGAGCCTCAGTATCCTCCACATAGAATATGAAGTAATAGTACATGACTTCCCAGGGCTACTGTGAGCGTTAATATAGCAATCTCTGCATTTCCTTATGTGTTGGATTGTTTTTGCGATTTCTGTGCTTCCACTTGCCTGATGTCCACTAGTTGGAATCACCATCTTGATTCACCTTCACCTGGTGACACCCATCTTACTGACAGTGGAAAGTCCTCAAGAGACCAACGAGCTCCTCAGAGCATTACTGATAACTGGTCACTTAACCAGGGACTAATAGCTGTAAGATATAAATATCCTGGCTTCTTCACTCCTTCTCTGGGATAATTGTAGACAAGTTTATTTATCTCAGAACTTCTGCAGTGGATTAATCTTCAGGCCCCAATGCAGCAGCTGGCTTGGTAATGCACTTTTTATTGGCTGCCTTCCCTCCTATATATCACCTTTCCAAACCCCTACCAGTGTCCCTGCACCTCCCACATAAATCACCTGCATTTAGTCCTTGAATCAGCCTCTTTCTGTGTGACCTCAGCTGAGATGGAGTGTACTGTCCTTGCACAGAGGCTACGACATGGCAGCCTTCAGTAATTGCAAATTAGTCACAACTTGCATGATATTAGACTACATGATATTTGATTTCCTCATAAGACACTGTCTATTCTGCACTAAATTATATTAAACTACTTGGTGTTTTGTTTAGATTGGAGCTTTCTAAGCAGTACTGTGGCTCTCCATTCAGGTGTACACTAACTACTAACAGTTTACCTTCTAGGGTACAAGTGGATGTTGATCATTTGAAATGTGACTAGTACAAATTGAGATATTCTGAGTGTAAAATACCAGATGTTAAAGACCCATTATGACAAAAAGAATGCAAAATAGCTCATTAGTAATTTTACACTTTAAAATGCTGATATTTGGGGTATTAAATAAGCTGTTATCAAAATTACCTTCACATATTTCTTTTACTTTTTCAGTATGCCTACTAGAGAATTTTAAATTATATATAAATCCTGTATTGTATATTAAACTTCTAATTAAATGTAATTGCTAGCCTATCCATAATTTAAATTTCTATCATGTAGTATCACACTAGAAAATTATTTTTTAAGTATTTTTTTTAATTTTATTTATTTTTGTATGTGTATGAGTGTCCTGTCTACATGTAGGTTTATGCACCCGTGTTGTGCAATGCCGCGGAGGTCAGAAGAGGGTCTCGGATTCCCCTGGAACTGGAGTTCTCCTGGAATTGGAGTTACAGACAGTTCTTAGCCGCCATGTGGGTGCTGGGGATCGAACCTGGGTCCTCTGCAAGAGCAGTCAGTGCTCTTAACCGCTAGGCTATCTCTCCAGCCCCCACACTAGAAAATTATTATACTATTTTGGAATATCTTTCTCAGGATCATCTGCTACAGTCTGTGATATTGTGTTTTATTTTAGGTTATATGTCACCACACCCATCGCCTTTGGGAGCCTCAGATCATGTCTCCAGCCCTTTATCTGGAGGAGGACCAACCCCACCCCAGATGCCACCGAGCCAGCCAGGGCCCCTCATCCAAGCAGATCTACAGGCAATGAACCAGCCCAACAGAGGTCCCTCGCCTTTCAGTCCTGTCCAGTTGCATCAACTTCGAGCTCAGATTTTAGCTTACAAAATGTTGGCCCGGGGCCAGCCCCTCCCAGAAACACTGCAGCTTGCAGTCCAGGGGAAAAGGACCTTGCCTGGCATGCAGCAACAGCAGCAGCAGCAGCAGCAGCAACAGCAGCAGCAACAGCAGCAGCAGCAGCAGCAGCAGCAACAGCAGCAGCAGCAGCAGCAGCAGCAGCAGCCCCAGCAGCAGACTCCACAACCACAGACCCAGCAGACGCAGGCTGCCCTTGTTAGCTTCAACAGACCATCTGGTAGGTTAATGTGAAACCAAATGAATAGCACTATGGTCCAGCTTGGACAAGAAGCCTGCTCACACAGAGCAGCATTAGCTTGGGCTGACAGCCTGGGGCTGACTGAGCCCTTTTCCATACCTCACTTTTCTTGCTCCGCTTAGATTGGCTGAGATTCTTGGTTTCTTGCTGTAGAGTCCTAGAGCAGTGTTTCTTAATCGGAGACTCTCATGCAAGCTGTGAATCTAGAGAAAAAGCACTCTTCTCCCATGATCTTGCATTCTCTTTTAAGCGGTACAAGCTTGCTTGGAAGCCCTTCCATACACTCCAGGTTAAGAACCTCTGTATCCACTGCATCCATCTACAAAACTCCCTTCTCAAATTGGCCCCCAGCTGAGCCTTTCTCTATTTGTTGATTTATTTATTCCTTACCTTTTTTGTTGGAAAAACATTTGAGCATTTGAGGAGACCTCCAGGAGGCCTGTAGTAAAATAATTATCAAATAGAGAATCAGAAGCAAGGGAAAATTTAAAAGAAGCAAGAAAACGAGGTCAGGAATATAGAACTCACAGGAGCCTTCACAGTTGCTGTGACTGAGCTTTCAAAGATGACTTGAGTTTCCTGACAGAGCCACAAGGAGATAGGGTCATGTATCTAATTCTCACCATTCAAAAGGAAGTTGCTTACCAATTTCTCAGAGGACAGAAAGCCATTTCTGGCATGAGAATATAAAGCAGATCTCCCAGGTGTGATTATTCTTTAAATTACAGTCATTCCTTGGTATCTAAGGCAGATTGCTTCTAGGACCCCCAGTGGATACCAAGATCTGTGATGTTCAAGTCCCTTATATAAAATGTGTTGCATTTGCATATATGCTCTGCATGTCCTCCTGTGTGCTTTATCATCTCTAGATTACTTATGAGAAGTCCTGACTATAATACGAATGCTATATGAATAGTTGATATACCGTATTGTATAGGGGAATACTTGACAAGAAAAAGAACAGTACAGAGGGATTTTTTTTTTTGCTTGAATATTTTCATCTGTAGTTCACAGAGGAGGAACTCACAGATACAGAAGCCTTACTATTACTGTATGTTCATTTACATATTATGTAAAAAGCTTTGCATAATAGAAACATTAGTATAATTTGTTGATAATAGAGTAACAGATTCATATGGCATGCTTCTTAGACCTCCTGGGATAAAAATCAGAAGCTATGATATTACACAGCAGATGGAGATGGTGTAGTTCTTTGCCTAGCCTTCTGGGGACATAGGTTATTTTGTGGTGATAGAATTTAGAGGTATAGGGGCTTTAGAGTGATCATCCATGAAAGTTGTATCCTGTAGTATAGTTTTTGGTAAGAATTGTATGAACAAGGCCAGCAAGATGGCTTAGTGGGTAAAGGCACATGTCCCACAAGCCTGACAGACCACCCTAGTTCAATCCCTGGCACCCATGTAAAGGTGGAAGTAGAGATCTGACACCATGAAGTTGTGGCACAAATGCCCCCACCCCATGAAAGAAAGGAAGAAAGAAATAAAGAAAGAGAGAGAGAGAGAGAGAGAGAGAGAGAAAGAAACAAAGAATGAATGAATGAATGATTGAATAAACAGTTTATTTGTGGTGAATGGGTTGTTTCCCAGACACTGATACCATTCCCTGTAACTGGCTTCCAGTCATTTGGATAAACTGTGATGTGCTAATCACTGAAGCAACTAATCTGGGGTATTTGTCTTCTTAGGTTTAGGAACCTGGATAAGGAGAAAGAATTCATATTGATATTTGTTTTATATAGTATACCTTTTGAGTTTCTTTTCTGATAGATTTAGTTCTTACAGATACCTGCAAGAAATAACTTTTTTTTGTCAGTTGTAGTATTAGAAGTGAGTCTCTTGATGGGGAGATGGCTCAGTGGCTAAGAGTGCTTGAGTAAGCATGAAACCCAAGTTGGAATCCCCAGAATGCTTGTAAAAAGCTGGGTGTAACTACTGCATGCACCTATAGCCCTGATGTTTTAGGGGAAAGGGATGCTGGAGACAGGAAGATGGCTGATTCTTGCTGACTGCCAGCCTAGTTCCAGGTTCCATTGTAAATTTTTGTCTCAAAGACATAAAAAAGAAAGTGATGGATCAGGCCACCTGATGTCTTCTTCTGGCTTCCCCGTGCCCCACACGCATGCTTATATACTACACAGATAAGCACAGACATAAGAATAATTAATATATTTTTAAAATTAACAGTTTATTTTTATTTTATTATTTATTTGCTTTTAATTTTATGTGTATGAGTGTATTGGCTGCATGTATGTAAGTGCACCCATGTTATACAGTGCCCATAGAGGTCAGAAGAGGGCATTGAATCCCCTGGCACTGGAGTTACAGATGGTCGTTAGCTGCCATGGATGCTGGGAATAAAACCGGGTCCTTTACAAGAGCAACCAGTGCTCTTGAACTCTGAGCCATCTCTGCAGCCTTGTAATATATTTTTAAGTGGGTGTTTTAAGACAGATATGATAGTGTACACCTGTAATCCTAGCACTTGAGAAGTAGAGGTAGGAGGATCAGAAGGCCAAGGTCACCTTCAGTTATATAGTGAGTTTGAGTCTTTGCCTGGGATGCAGGAGTCTCTGTCATAAGACAAAACAAAACCCCAAACCAGAAGTTTGTTTCTGATCATTCTGAAGGCTGAGCTGTCCAGCATCAGGGTTCTAGAAGATTTGGCATGTGATCAAGGGTGCCTGTGCTGTGCCCTCACTTGGTGGAAAGGGCGAACAAATTCTGAGCCTCTACCATGGTCCCTGATCTGTTTCATGAGAGCTTTCCTGTGGTTTAATCACCTCCCAAGGCTCTCCCAATCCCTTCGCCATCACTAGGGTGTTAGGATGTTAAGATTCTAGCATAGGAATTTGGGGAGACACATTTAAAATGGTAACGATGTTGGTTTTGTTTTGTTATGTTATTTTTGAGACAGGATCTACCTCTATAACTCTAACAGACTAGCCTTGAACTTGGACAGTCCCTCTGCCTCTGCCCAGGATTACAGATGTATACCACCATGATCAAATTAGCAGTGGGTTTTTAAAGAATAAAAAAGTATCATTTCATATACAGATATCTGTGTGGCTACCAGGGAGCCATTTGAGAGATGAAAGATTTTGTAGGACCAAGCAGTAAGACCAGAAAGGTCATCTAAAAATGTATGCAGAAAATGACAGTTTGAATCCTCAAAAGTATAAAACAAAAGCTCCTGAGAATTCAGCCAGATAGAAGGAAAAGTTGTGTATGCGACTCAGACTCACTGAGTACTACTTACCCAGGTCCCATTTTCTGTAAGGCCCTTGGGCATGCCACTTGTCTTGTGTGGAGTTCAGCAATTTGAGTTGACAGCTTATGTCATTGACTAATTTCCTAAATGGGTACCTTCCTGGTCAAAATTTTCAAGACCAGGGGAAGGGTCTGCAATGTTTGTGTACCACAGTGCAAGCTCTTCACTCCTGTTTGTGAAGAGTGCGGAACACAGCTTCCTGTCATGGCACCTTTTTAATCTCACTCTAGACACACTGTCAACACAACTGGCCATCTTCATTTCCCTTCTTAGTGCATGAACAATTTTAACCACAGGGTTTTAAGCATAGGTCAGCCTGTAATAGCAAGATAGCTGCCAGCTAGATGGAGAGGAGGGTACAAAGTACAAAGTAAAGTTCCCCAAAGGTAACATTGTAGGCTCTTGTCATGGGAGAATAAAACCACAGTGCATGGAGCACATCTGGGGTAGCCTTGTCACAGGCTCTGGAGACATTCGTTTTCAGGATGACCTGAGCTCAGCAGGAAACTCTTTCCCCGGTATCATTTAAGAAGATAGGATGCTGAATCCCTTATCAGAGAGAGCTTTCCAACCCAGGTAATGGGGCCGAGTGAAGTAGTGAAATTTAAAGGGTGAAGTTTCAGTTCTCTGGGTGCGTGTACGTAACCAGTACTTCATGTCTACTGAATCTGCCTGCGCCTGCATTTTATGGGCCGTTTTCCAGAAGAAGGAGGTTCCTTTTAACAATCTGCCTTCTGTGCCTGCTCTACCCTTATCTGATCCCTGTCCACAGAGGGACTTCCTTCTATTACTCACTGCTCATGCCTTTTCTACTTCTCACCTGTCATACTTCCTAAGAAATGAGAATATTTGGGCAGATGCTGTTTTCTGGCAAAGTGGACAAGGAGGTAAAAGAGGAAAGAAGATATCCTTTTGAAATACAGAGGCATTCCTGTGGCTGTCAGGATTGTCCGTCTTAATCCAGTAGCATTGTAAAACTTGTCCAAAAATATGTTTTCATAGTACAAATAATCTTATTGGACAAAAGCTTTTCTTTCTTTCTTTTTTTTGGATTGGCATTTAGGGTAAGTCTAAATAAAGCAAGAATTTTTAAAATTCAAAATTAACTTTACTAATTGTTTATTACCCCTCCCCCCCTTTTAAGGCATATTTTCTCATAAACACCATGCTAATCTTTCAGGAAAAAATAAATTTTAGTGCACGCACTTCTGTGGAAGCAGTGACATTTCCTAGAGTTCTTTGAAAGGAAATGCCTTGTCTTTGTGCTGGGTGGTCTTCCCAGAAGTGACATCATCTTAGTGGCTGCAGGGCATTATTGCTGGACACCTTGTACAGAGTGTATCTCAGCCCTGTCTCCCAAGGGAGGGTGGCCACCCTTCACATGGAGCTGTCTCCCTGCTCCTGTGTGCACCACTCAGGGCCAACACACATTTGTTCTTTTCGTTTTGATTCACTTTTGCTTTTTAGAGATTAAAGCAAATGGGAACTGAAAAAAACTATGGTTTGGGGAAGGCAAGGGAGAAGCCCACAGTGGTAGAAAATGAAGGTTTTTTTTTCTTTTCCTACCACCCCACCTCCTTGTCCTTTTTCTTTTTCTTTTCTTTTTTTTTTTTTTTTTTTGGCATCTTTATTTCATTTTATTTTAGACTCAGTTTAAATGTTTTTCATTTCATTTATTTTTTCCAACCCATACAAAACATTTAAATTCTTATTTAATGCAGAGTGCTAATTTGCATAGTCACCCTGTGTATTGTGTAGAGATCTGAACACACAGCAATTCTATAGGTAAGGTGTAACTATTAATATGTTTGTTGCCCCATTTTTTTGAGGGGGGGTATTTCTGAGACAGGGTCTCCCTGTAGTCCCAGCTGACCTGGAGCTCACTCTGTAGACCAGGCTGGCCTTAAACTCACAGAGATCTGCCTGCCTCTACCTCCCAAGTGCTGGGAGTATGCGCCACCACACCTGGCACCCCGTTTCTTCAAGTCAGGTGTCATGGGTGGGATGTATCCACCAAAGATTCCCCACCCCCTAATCAGTGCCAGGACTTCATTCTGGAGGGCCAGGTACTGCAGGATCCACTTAGGCCCCTAAGGTTAGGGCAAAAGCAGAGGCATTTTAAAGCATTAACCATGAAGACTAAATTGTTTATGCTAGAGAGGGGGTAAGAGATAAACTGAAATATGTTATTTGTTTTCAGTTTGAAGGTATCAGGAAAGGGCCTTAGGTAGCTGACCACTAGTGTCTGGTGCAGAGGAAGTGGTTTCTGTGGATGGATGCCAATGCTCTTTATAAGTTGCCTGCTGGACAGCACAGAACCTTCTAGATAGGTAGTCACAACCTGAATCTGCCTGATTGCATCAATTTGCATTTATCTTCTTTGTTTTTTAAAAAAATATTTTATTATTTTCCATTTTATGTGTATGAGTATATTACTTGCATGTAGGTTAGGTGAACCTGTGTTGTGCAATGCCCACAGAAGTCAGAAGAAGGCATCAGATTTCTTGGAACTGGAGTTAAGGATGGTTGTTAGCCGCCATGTTGGAGCTGGGAATCAAACCCAGGTCCTCTGCAAGAGCAGTAGGTGCTCTTTTTTTTTTTTTTTTTTTGTCTTTTCAAGACAGGGTCTCCCTGTAGCCCCAGCTGTCCTGGAACTCACTCTGTAGACCAGGCTGGCCTTGAACTCACAAAGATCCTCCTGCCTCTGCCTCCCAAGTGCTAGGATTAAAGGCGTGCGCCACCACGCCCGTTGTAAGTGCTTTTAATAGCTCCAGCCCTTGTTTTCCTCTTTGTAAATGAAAGTATTTATCCAATCTGAGAGAAGAGAAAATCTATCCATGCAATAAGTGAACTTATGTTTAGATAAAAATGTACTTTGGTTAAAGTGGCCCTCAGAGCCACTTTACCTCCCTGAGGAATGCCTGTGCTGAGTTGTATTAAACTATGGGAACATTTTGTGAAATTTCTCATAGTAAAGAATACTCTCAAAGTTGTCAGCTAATAGATACCAAATTCCTGAAGTGCTTTGCTTTTTTTTTTTGTCATGGGGTTTTCTGTTAAGTGATGTACAGTACTTAAATTAGACTTCTTTCTCTCCTGTGCTTGGTATTAATAAAGAGGAAACTTTGAGTGTAGAGGCAAATCATCTTATTGAATCCTAGCTACCACTGGGTGAGAGGAATATTGTTACCATTTCCGTTCTTCAGATGAGGAAACTGAGGCACAGTGCTCGGTAATTTGGTCAGGCTCACACAGCCACTCGGTGATAGGGCTGAGATGAAACGGTGTATCTCTGGAAAGATACAGAGGTTTTTTTTTTTTAAAAAGTCCCTATGTAGAGTACCTTTGTGCTTTTAGATTAGAAGATTTGGGTATATAAGTCTATGGTTGTGTCTCTGTTACTCCATATTGAGGATGAATCAACCAGATTTCATTGTTTTTATAGTTAGTCATTGAATAAGACTTTCCATGTGTAGATCAGATGTAGCGTGAAGACAACAGATTAAAGATGGTCAGAGGACAAATGTGTCCTGGATACCTTTCTTTGATCACAGTTTTTAAGATAGTAACTTAAAGCTACCTCAAGCCTGGTAGACTTCTGTATCCTGCTTCTGTATTTCCAGGCAGTCTTGCTAAGGAAGTGGGGGGCTGGGATGACTGAAGTGTGTACTATTGTTGCACTGTCCTGATTTACTTGAACTTAGAAAGGAGGGAGGGTCATTATCAGTGAGACCCAAGTCTTTTTTTTTTTTTTTTTTTTTTTT